>CAUYSK010028252.1:0-18264 GCA_963575035.1 Avahi laniger | reverse complement strand
AGTCCCAGCTACTTGGGAGGCTGAGGCAGTAGGATTGCTTGAGCCCAGGAGTCTGAGGTTGCTGTGAGCTAGGCTGACGCCACGGCACTCACTCTAGCCAGGGCAACAAAGTGAGACTCTGTCTCAAAAAAAAAAAAAAATTATACAGAAACTGATGCAAAAGGAACAAGTCTTCATACTTTGCATTAACCAGTCATTGGATGCAGACTTCCTTAGGGGTGATAATGTTGGAAAATGCAAGTCCCTTTGACAGAAAGCAATCCCAGAAGAGATACAAAGCTATGAGATATCAACAGCCAGCACTCTCAGCAGCTCACAAATGAACGCCTTTGTCCTGACAGGGGCATCTGAACAGCACGCTATAGCATCCAGTACAATATATAAGCCTTTTTTACATGTATCTTTTTATTTTAAGACAATAATTAGAACATAAGCTCCAAGAGAAAAGGGACCTAGTCTGTCTCATACATTGATATCACCAGAATTTAGAATAGTACAGTTTAGTATTTGCTCAATAAGTATTTGTTGACTAAATGATTGAACTGAATGAGTAATTAAGGCATATTTATAGATGCCACATTTTGTAAACTGACAATCACTTGGCATATCACAGGAAATACTAATAAATGAAAATACAAATAGCAAAGCATCTCAAAATACTTCTCTACTCTCACATTAAAGTAAAAATCTCTAAACATAAGGTTTTTCAGTTTTCTGAAATTGAAACTACTTCTAATACATTAAATAAACTGACAAATGGCATGGGCAATATACTCATTTCAGCCACGACTTTCTACTCTGATATAGTCTTAATGAACTAACTTGGCTGTTACTGAAGTTAAAGAATATTTAAAGAGATAATGTAATTGGATCAGCCCTTGTGGTTGGATTGACTCACAAAGGGAAATTTGGTTTTGCACCTAGGTCTCTTTAATATTCACTTTCAACTGCCTTCCGACAGATGTCTGCTTTTTATTTTAAAGATAGGTTTTTGAAAGTTTTTATGATACTATAAACATATAGAATCTTCTAAAAAACGCTTTTTTCTAATCATTTTCTTTTGAATATTGGTACACTTCCTATGAGGTGTGAGAAGTTAAGAAAAGGGAGTCTGTTAATCAGAAATAAGACACAGGACACATACCCAGACCCAGTGATTCGTTATGTAAACTGAGGACCTGCAGGTTTGTCTTGCATAGCCTTAGGCCTGTTAATGAGTTACAAAGGACATATCCAAGAAGGGAGGAGGGCTTGATCGGGCATGTCTGAGCTTCCTTCTGATGACCAGCAACCCAGGTTTTAGGGTATCCCCTTGGCCAAGAGGGAGTCCATTCAGTCAGCCAGTGGAGGGAGCCTTAAGATTTTATTTTAGTTCACAAGGTAAAAATTGTTTTTTAAAAAACCCAACAATTTTAAGTTTCTGGAATTTGTGCTACAAGCATGCAGAAAATGAAGAATCATTTATTTAAGAAAATCTACTAACACCAAGTAAAAACAGCAAGACTCCGGTACTCGATCCATGCTCCCAGTGCAACGTGATCATTCTTTTCCAGGTGGGCATAGCCAAGAAATGGGACTCTTTTCCTAAACATCCAATCAAGGGATCCCTATCTCACAGGGAAGGACAGGCTTCCAGCATTTCTCATACAACTCTGAGTTGCGGAGGCTAAATACCTGGAGAGTGCGGCTGAGAGGTCAGGGGTTCCCTTCTTCTACCCAGTTCCAACTCACAGGGAGGAGGATCCACCCAGGCATGGCAGGCTAAGAATACTGGGCCCTAATCACTTGTGCGCCAACTCACTACTGGGGTGGAAGCTCCATGCCAGGAGAGGTAAACTGGGGAGACCAAAGTCTACTACCCCTCCCCAGTACCCAGAACAATCTGCTCAGAGATTTTTTCCCATGGGGAGAGGCAATCTCTAAGAACAGAGAGCTCCAAAGCTTTCCCCAAAGGAACTGACTTTATTTGAACCAGAGTACGGTAAAGTTCAAGCCTGAGGGTGCTCCAAAAAAACAATGATCTTCCTGGTAAGCAGTTAAGAGGGGTCAGTCTATCTCTGAGAATAACACCTGAACCACAGACCAGCTCATTTTCTTGAGAGAATCAGCAAAAGAGACAGTTAAGAAGAGCCCTCCTGGGACCAGAACAAACCTCGAAAACTGTCCTCCAAAAGTATCCCTAAAAAGAGGCCTGAATTCAATTAGATTAGACTGTGGAAAAATTTATGCCCAAGGGCATTGCCAAAAACAAAAGATCAGCTAGCAAACAGTAGAGCAATCAGCCAGCAGTTAGCAGAGTCTAACAGCTTGGTGAGATGCCAAAGGAGACAGACAGCTTATGAGAGATCTAGGAAAGAGGCCGCCAAGAGAGTCCTGCTAAAACCGCTGTCAAGTCAGGTGACTGTGCGTGCCAGAGCTGCACCCTCTGAAGAGCAACCTCAGAGGTTTTGCTCTGTGGGAGAAATAGACCTCACTAGAATTGTCCATCCAAGTCATTAAACAAATAAACAAGCAAACAACAAGAAAAACAAGCTCCAGAGAGGAAAGAGGGAAACCAACATCTAGTTTCTACAATATATTACCTAAGTGTCCAGTTTTCAACAAAAAATTATGAGACATGCCAAGAAACAGAAAAATGTGACCCATGCAAAGGAAGGAAAAACAGGCAACAGAAACTGCCTGTGACTAAGACAGTAATATGGATGCATATGAAAAACAAAGAACACTGGTAAAAGTAATTATGTCATTATAAAAGACAGCATAAATGCATATTTTCTCCATTCTTCTCTTAACTGATTTAAATGCAACTGTATAAAAATATATGTACATAATTTTATTGCTGGCCCTATAACCCCTAGAATCATAATATATTTGCCAATACCAGCATAAAGAAGGTGAGTGAGAGCAAAGCTGTATTGGAGTAAAGAAGAAACATCAGATGGTAACTCGATGCACAGGAACAAGGGAAGAAAATTGTTAGGTAGATAGAGAGGAATTCTGGGTCTCCCAGGAACAAAAGTGGGCCCTCACCCTCGCTCGTACTTCCTCACCTTAATCCTGTCCGGATTAAGCTGTAACTCCTGCCACACGTCAGGAAGAGGGAACGCCCTACGAATCAGCCAGTCAGAACTTAGCATGCCAACTGCAAAAGAATGTAGAGGATTCCAGCCCATGCGCCAAGCAGCATAGGTATGATAGAGTCTGGAAATTGACCTAGAACAACCTGCATGCGTAGTAAAACTCTGGTCATGCAACACCCAGCTGTCCAATTAAAGTGGTTCCATGGTGATCTCTGAATCATGAGGGAGGTCCCAATCTGGGCACAATAAAACAAGACACAGATGATAACCAGGCTCTTTTTTTGTCCTTCCTTTTGCTCTCCCTTTGCTGTAACAATGGGTCTGGTTGTCATCTGGTCTGGTGGCATCTGTATCATGCTGTATAAACCTATATCTTGCTCTTGCTCTATAATCCTATCTTTCTCTCCTCAATAAACCTCACTTTTGTGAGTGCCTTTCTTTGGTGCGTCTGGTCATTCTTCAGCTGTGACAGCACCAAGAACTGACATTTCAGACTAAAACCTGACAAAAGCAGAAATGGTAAATAAGATTAATATAACAAATTCTAGAAATATATCTTTGCTTTTTTTCTCAGCTTCTTTTCATAGACATAAAATTATCTGAAGTATTAATAACAAAGTAGTGTTAGAGTTTGAAACACATATGTAATATGTACAACAACAATAGCATAAAAATGGGGAAAAGAAAGGAAGCCTATATAGGAATGATATTTCTATATATCTCTCACTGGGATTAAATTAACGTAAGCCTGATTCTGATAAGTTATGATGTTTATGATAAGCCTTGAACAACTACTAAGAAAATAGCTGGAAAAGATTGAGAAAAATAATTAAATGTGAAGGCAGAGGCAGAGATTGGAGTGATAAAACTAGAAGCCAAGGATTGCCAACAACCACAGAAGATAGGAAGAGGCAAGAAAACATAGTTCCCTAGAGTCCTGTGGAGGTAGCAGGGCCCTGCCGACACCTTGATTTTGGACTTCTAGCCTTTCAAACTACTAGAATAAATTTCTGTTGTTTTGCACCATTCAGTTTATGGTAATTGGTTATGGCAGCCCCCAGAAGCTGATAATACAGACTTCTAGAATTGTTCTTGAGTATTTTTAGAAACGGGTGTTGGCATTTATTTTCCTGAAAATTTAGAAAGTGCAGAAAAGTCTCAGAAAAATTTACCCATTGTTATGGGTTGTGACCTCCCCTGCCTCCATTCATATACTGAAGTTCTAGCCTCTAACACTTGAGTCAGAAAGTGAACTTATTTAGAAATCAGGTTGTTGGAGATGTAATTAGTTAAGATGAGTTCATACTGGACTAGGATGGGCACCTAATCTAATATAACTGGTGTCCTTAAATTTGGACACAGACACTCACACAGGGAGAATGCCACGTGAAGACAGGAGTTATGCTGCCATAAGCCAAGCAACTAACAGAACCTGGGAGAGAGACCTGGACCCTTCAGGGGGAAGATGGCCCTGCTAACACCCTGATCTTGGACCTCTAGACTCCAGAACTGTGAAATAATAAATTTCTGTTATTTAAGCCAATTAGTTTTTGAGTAGTTTATTATGTCAGTCCTTGGAAACTATTACACTGCAATGCTATTTCCAGGTCATAACAACTGTTAATTTTTTGGTTTATCTCCTTCTAATGTGTGCAGAAAAGAACCCAAACTCTGTAAGATAATTTAAAGAGATTTATACTGAGCCAAATATGTGTGACCATGGCCTGGAGAGCCACACCCGAGAAGCCTTGAGCAAGTGGTCTCTCAACAGTTGGGTTATATATTGTTTGGTTCTGAAGGAGTTCAGGAAATTTCACCCCACAATATGACTCCTTGGTATTTTGAATCAAGGCCCTTAGAGATTAACAGGCCCTTGGAAGAGGTTTTCCCTCTACCTGAATAACCAGACTGACCCACCAGAGGAACAATTGACTTCCTTTCCCCTTTCTGTTATCTCACTGTATTGCTGTAAAGAAAATGAAGAATGCAATCAGACCCGGCCCAAATCCTTTTAAATACACTACCTATCTCTGAGGTTAATTTACAAGTCAATCTATTTCTCCCCATCCATTCATTCTCCCAAGTATCTATTCATCCTCCCCAGCAACTGTCTATTGCCCCTAAACAGAATTACCTATACTCCTCAGTTCCCCTCTGCCCTCTAAAAGTCATGTATAACAATATCTGGATCTCATTGGGATATTGAGTAATCACTCTGTGATTTTCCTCATGTGCACAGTAAACAAACTTCTTTCTTTTATTAATCTGCCTTAATTGTGAGTTGATCTTTCAGTGAACTTTGGGGGAGAGGGAAAGTTTCCCCCTCACCCCTACAGGTTTATACATTTCAGGGAGATGGAAATTACACATAAAGTCATAAATCAATACATAAATCAATACACTGATTTGGCCCAAAAAGGCAGGACATCGTGAAGTGGGGGCTTACAGGTTATAGATGGGTTTAAAGATGCTTTCATTTGTAATTGGTTGAAGGAAATGAAGCTTTATGTAAAGGCTTGAGGAAGTCTGTTAATCAGAGACACATCACTGGACATACACTGACACTCAAGTGATCTGTTAATTGATGACCTACAGGTGTGGTTTGATCTTTGTCTGACATGGCCTTAGGCTTGTTAATGATTTTGTATCTTATTGTTACAAAGAATGACTCCTAAAGGGATGGGACACAACTAGGTGTGTCTGACCTCCCTTTTCCTCATGGCCAGTAACAACTCAGCTTTAAGGTTTTTCTGGGGTCCCCTTGGTCAAGAGGGGAGTTCCCATTCAGTTATCTAACCGTGTGACTTTCTAAACTCATACTAGAGAAGTCTAACAAGCTAGTCTGAGTCATCTGCCACACTAAGTGAAAGTGATTTTGTTTGATTTACTATTTACTAGTTGTTAAGGCCCAGATTCTCTAAAGTTACTTGTCAACTTGGAGAAAGTTGACAAATTGCAAATTACACTTTTTTTCTGGTAGAGATTCAAATGATTTTTGTTCTATAGAAAAGAGAACTCTCAAAGGTCATGGTTTCATTGCCCTTTATCTAAATTAGCAATCTTATTTCAGCTTTTTCTTTCAGCAACTCTCCCTTTAATTTCTCATATGCTCCTTTGAAACAATTTCTCATATGCTCCTTTGAAACAGGTTTACTGTCCTTCTTGATTCTCTCATTAGTGAGTTCAAACAATCTTTGACATCTATATACCATATATTTGTATGGGAGTCATGTTTTTAATTTTTTGAAAATTATACTTTGACATGCCTTAGATTAGTGGTTCCCAGACGTTCAGATTTAATGAAGAAAAAAAATTATTAAAATGAAATAAAGTTGGATGATTGAGATAGAGTTGCCAATTTTAATTTCCCAAGTAATGGCAATTTAAAAATCACACACACCAAAAACTGTCATCTACTAAAACCACCATTTCATGAAAGGAAATGCAGGGTTTTTTTAATCACCAAAAGAGTAGGATAAAATGTAGTATAAATTATGTAACATTATGAAAATTTACCCCATTCTACTTGTTTTTTTTATTGTACTGCATTTTGGTAAAAACATCAGTGACAGGCATAATTTAGGAAGCATTGCCTACAAATGACTAGTTTCCCTTGTACTTGTGCAGTTTCTTTTATTCATTCATTGAAGGTCTTTACTGAGGTCTTTCTATGTCCTAACAAGTGCCTACTAAGAGACAAAGAACACCAATTATATGCCAAGGAGACATCTTCTATGTATAAACATGGTTTCCGATGTCGTGGAAAATGTATTCTAGTGAAGGAAGATTGACACTGAATAATTATATAATTAAACAATTAAAAATTTGACCAAATAATTATACAATTAAAATTTTACTAAACGTTATGAGGAAAGGGCAAAAGTTTAATAGCGTGCATTAAGCTGCTTACATACCAGTCATTTCTCAGTGAAAATTACTGGCCTGATAGAAAAGCCTAGCAAATTATTCTCAGAGTTGCTTCTCTCAACAAAAGAAAGATACTTTCCTTTACTTAAGAATTAAATATGTGATTGAAGGTATCAGTCAACAGCAGCAGAACTTGACTTGCAGGGCTTCACAGGAACACTCAGAAAAAGCAGGGACCTCTTGCCTTCCCCTTCCCTCCTTCATCCTTAGAAGAAAGAAGCTGAGCACTGAATAGTTCCTTGTATATATGATAAGCAAATTAAAATAAGATCAGTTCATAGTTAGTCCTTCTAAGAGACATTGATGTGCTTTGTTCAGCTGATAACAGTAATACAGTTAATTGGCCCTAATTAGCCCAGCAGCTCCATAGACTTAGCTCTTAAGGCTGTGAAGCAGTCCTGCCAGGAGGGAATAAGGGTATGGTCATGTGCAAAT
Source organism: Avahi laniger (assembly GCA_963575035.1). NCBI lineage: Eukaryota > Metazoa > Chordata > Mammalia > Primates > Indriidae > Avahi > Avahi laniger. The sequence continues at coordinate 10,822 of CAUYSK010028252.1, read as the reverse complement.
CTCCCTGATTGTGAACTTTCTGGAGATAAATTTTTACTAGTTTGCATAAGTGTGGGCAACTTCGGCTTCAGAATAGGTTGTAAATATATAAACATGTAGGAAGGGAACCACAAACAGTCCAGACACTTCCTGCTCTCCCATATTATGTCATGGAAAGGTGATAGAGAGGAAAGAAAACCAACACTCAAAAAAATTTAGGACCAAGGGACTCCTATTGTAACAAAGATGGGAGTGGATCTTAGAAGAGAAAAGCATGGTAGGGTATTTTGACTAGGAATCTGAGATTATTAAATTGGTTAAAAAACATAAAGTAATTGAATCCCAGAAAGCAAAGCCTTCTGTATGTGCAACCGTGAAGATGGCTGGTAGATTTTCCTTTGTGGAATAGGAAATACTCCTATATGTTTGTGTACGAAGGCAATTTTAACAAAATAGATTTTGCAGAGGCGTAGGACAATGAATAATCTTCGCATCCTACTATTCCCAAGATTTACTTGATTCCATTATAGTCAGATCTTGGGGATGAGCCACAGCAGCAAGAATCACTGAAGATGGGGATGAAAGTCTTCTATAAACTTCTGAGAAGCCAAAATAGACAATTATTTAATTTGTAGAAAATCACTCAGGTAAGATTTTCTGAGGACAAAAGGTCCATTTTGAAACTCAGGGTAAGAAAAGATTGATGAAAAGTTTAGTAATGTTAGCTCTCTACTCCCCAGGTAAGCCACCAGTAAAGCATAAACATCAGCCAAGCCTACATTTATTAGACTTACAGTAGTGAGAGAGAACACTAGCTTGATAAACTACTTATGGCTTCCCAAAATGGGGGCATTGTGGAAGAGTATTTATAGGTTTTTAGAGCCACCTAGGTTCGGAGTTTTGAACAGTGGGTAACTTGTTGGGATTGGGTAGAACTGATGATATAATCATTTTGGATTGATGGGCACAGCAAGATAAGGGGCTTGAAGAGAATCTTGATAAACAAATTGTTAGTCTTGATACATGAGCTAAGTTGGTTCACAATTTATTTTCTTAGAAATAAGTAATTCCCAGAGCAGACAAAGATAGTTATTTTTACTTTGCCTTAGTATTGTTTAGCATATGGACAGGAAAGTATGCCTGGATCTAGTACTGTCTAAAATAAGGACTGGGAATTGTGTTGGTTTCAATTCTAAGGATTATTTTTGGTTTTTCTTCAGCCTAAGCTACAGGATAGACCATTATGATCTAGAGACACAATCAATCCAGATCTATATAGCTGTTCGATGTGCTGTGGTCATATGAAGAATTTCTCATGGTAGTCATTAAATCCTTTATTAGTAAAAAATTTTGGGGGGTCATTTTATTGGAAGATCATGTTTGGATCATTTGATGGAACAGCAATTGCACAGCAGAATTTAAGACTCTGGAGAGCACACATTTGAGAGTTGCAACATATTTAATTACTACGAGAAAGATTATGATATGAACTTGTAATCACTTTTAAGGCAGAAGTCAAGAGTGACCAAATTAAACCAAGAGAACTGATTCCATCCCTAATATGAAATGGCTACACACTAGATTTGGTTATTAGCCCAACTATATAATTTTATCATTTTTATTTTTGCCTTATAGATAATTTTAGTAATATTGAAGATACAAGGGTGGGACAGAGCAAGATGGCTGAATAGAAACCTCCAGCAATTGTCCCTCTGCATGAACACCAAATTTAACAACTATCCACACAAGCAAGCACCTTTAGAAGAACGAAAAATCAGGTGAGCAATCATATTACCTGGTTTTAACATTATATCAAGGAAAGATGCACTAAAGAGGGAAAAAAAGACAATCTTGCATTGCCTACACCACTTCTTCCCCATCTCCCAGCAGCACCGTGCCAGCCTGTTTAGTGGAGAGAGAATCTGTGTGCCTGGGGAAGGGAGAGTGAAGTAACTGTGGGGCTTTGCATTGACATTCAGGGTCGCCCTGGCACAGACAAACACAGCACAGGGCAGAATTCTGCTGGTGCTCACAGAGGGACCATTTGGACTAGCCCAGTCAGAGAGAAATCCTCTGCCCCAAAACCCAACTTTCAACTAGTCCCACAACCAGCTGATGAAAAGTAACTTGGGGCCTAGACTAAATTCCTAAGGCAGTCGGGCCACAAAGGCTGCTGTCTTTGGGTAATTCCTGTAGCTATGCTGGCTCAGAGCCAGTGGACTTGCGGTGCATGTGACCCAGAGAAACAACCGTGGTGGCAGCCAAGGTGGTGGCTGTGTCACTCCTTCAACTATAAGAAGTGTGGCTCAAGGAGTCTTTTTCCACTTAGGAAAAGGAAAGGGAAAAGTTCAGAGGACTTTGTTTTGCAGTTGGGGTAGCAGTTCAGCCACGGTACAATAAAAGTACCAATAGACTCCTGAAGCCCCGGAGTCCAGGCCTTAGTTCCTAGAGGGCATTTCTGGGTCAGCCCTGGGCCAGAAGGAAACATGCTGCCCTGAAGGGAAGGTCCCAGTCCTGGCGGGATTCACCACCTACTGACTAACGAACCCTTGGGCTTCTAGCCAGGCAACAATCACCATGGGCTTTGGGTGAGACTGCACTGGCCTCAGGTGGGACCTGGTGCTGGTGGCCATGAGGGAGTGCCCACGTCACTCCTCCCCCAACTCCAGCAGCCTAGCATAGAAAGTGAGGGAATAGAGTGAGAGACTTTGCCTGGTAATCCAGGGACTTCTCCCATATCTTACCCAAATCTACCAAGGTGCTACCACCAGGAATCTACAAGGGTCATTACTGGGCTTGGGGCACCCCCAGTGGTGATATGACTATAGTGACCAAAGACATAGATCAAAACACTCAATTCCCTTTGAATATCTGGAAAGCCTTCTTAAGAAGGACAGATTCAAACAAGCCCAGACTGTGAAGATTAAGATAAATACCTATCTCTCAGTGTGTAGATAGTGACAAATATCCACAAGCATCAAGAACATCCACGAAAACATGACCTCACCAAATGAACTAAATAAGGTACCAGTGACCAATTCTCAAATGATGGAGATATGTGAACCTTTCAGACAAAAAATTTATAATAGCTGTCCTGAAGAAGCAAAATGAACTTCAAGACAACAGAGAGAAGGAATTTAGAAGCCAATTAGAGGAGTTTAACAAAGAGATTTAAACAACAAAAAAGAAAGAGAAAGAAAGAAAGAAAGAAAGAAAGAAAGAAAGAAAGAAAGAAAGAAAGAAAGAAAGAAAAAAGAAATCAAGCAGAAATTCTGGAGCTGAAGAATTCACTTGACAAACTGAGAAATGTTATCAGAGTCTCTCAAGAGCAGAAGTGACCAAGAAGAAGAAAGAATTAGTGAGCTTAAAGATAGGCTATTTGGAAATACACAGTCAGAAGAGAAAAAAGAAAAAGAATGAATTATGCCTACTACATCTAGAAAATAGCTTCAAAAGGGCAAATCTAAGAGTTATTGGCTTAAAGAGGTAGAGGAAGAGAGTGAAGTAGAAAGTTTATTCAAAGAAATAATAACAGAGAACTTTCCAAACTAGAGAAAGATATCAATATTCAGGTACAAGAAAGTCATAGGACACCAAGCAGATTTAACCCAAACAAGACTACCTCAAGGCATTTAATAATCAAGCTCCTAAAGGTCTTAGATAAAGAAAAGATCCTAAGGAAAGCAATAAATAAATAAATAAAAGAAAAAGAAAATGAATAACATGTAAAGGAACTCCAATACATCTGGCACTTCTCAGTGGAAACCTCATAGGCCTGGAGAGACTGGCATGACATATTCAAAGTGCTGAAAGAAAAAACCCTTAACCCTAGAATATTATATCCTGCAAAAACATCCTTCAGACATGAAGGAGAGAGTTAAAGACTTTCCCAGACAAACAAAAACTGATAGGTTTCATTTGTATAACAAGAAATGCTAAAAAGAGTTCTTCAATCTGAAAGAAAAGGATGTTAATGAACAATAAGAAATCATCCGAAGGTATAAAATTATTTCGTGACAGTAAGTACACAGATACAGAATACTCCAGAGCTGTAACTGCAGTGTGTAAAAAACTTATATCTGAAGTAGAAAGACTAAAAGACAAACCTATCAAAAATAACTACAACAACTTTTTCAAAGACACATAGCATAAAAAGACATGAATGGAAACAAAAAAATTAAAAAGTGGAGGGGGTGGAGTTAAAGGAAAGAATTTCTGTTAGATTTCTCTTTGCTTATTTGTTTGTTTGTAAGTAGACCTGTTTTATGCTTAAAATGATTTGTTATAAAATGTTTCTTGCAAGCCTCATGGTAACCTCGTAGCAAAAAGCCTGCAACAGACACACAAAAAATAAAAAGCAAGAAATTACAGCACATTACCAGAGAAAATCACTTTTAACTAAGTAAGACAGGAAGTAACTAAGAAAGAAAGAGAGGACCAAAATACAACCAGATAACATGACAATAGTATAATAATAACATGACAATAGTAATTCTTTACCTATCAATAATAAAATTGAATGTGAATCAACTAAAACTGTCCAATCAAAAGACATAAAGTGTCTCAATGAATTAAAAAAATCAAGAGCCAACTATATGTTGTCTGCAAGAAACACATTTCACCTTTGAAGACACACATAGACTAAAAATAAAGGGATGAAAAAAGCATGCAAATCAAAACCAAAAAACAGCAAAAGTAGCTATCCTATCAGATAAAATAGATTTCAAGACAAAAACTGTAAAAAGAGACAAAGGGATCATTATATAGTAATAAAGGGGTCAATTCAGCAAGAGGATATAACAATTCTAAATATATATGCACCTAATATATAAAGCAAATATAATCAGAGCTAAAGAGAAAGGTAGACCCCAATACAATAATCACTGGAGACCTCAACACTTCACTTTTAGCACTGGACAGATCATCCAGACAAAAAATCAACAAAGAAACATTGGACTTAACCTGCACTCTAGACCAGATGGACCTGATAGATATTTACAGAATGTCTCATACAACAGCTGAAGAATTAACATTGTTCTTCTCAGCTCATGGATCATGCTCAAGAATAGATCATATGTTAAGTCAAAAGCAAGTCTCAAAAAATGCAAAATAATTGAAATTATACCAAGTATTTTCTCTGACTACAATGGAATAAAACTAGAAATCAATAACAACAGGAACATCGGCAAATATATAAATACATAGAAATTAAACAACATGTTCCTGAATGACGAGTGGGTCAATGAAGAGATTAGGAAGGAAATTAAAAAAATTTTCAAAACAAATGGAAATGAAAACACAACAGATCAAAACCTTTGGGATACAGCAAAAGTAGTAAGAAGAGGAAAGTTTATAGCAATAAGTGCCTATATCCAAAAAGCAGAAAAGCTTCAAATAAACAACCTAACAATGCATCTCAAAGAACTAGAAAAACAGGAACAAATGAAACCCAAAATTAGTAGAAGAAAAGAAATAATAAAGATAAGAGCAGAGATAAATGAAATTGAAACAAAAAAAATCAATGAAATGAAAAACTGTTTTTTGGAAAAGATAAACAAAATTGAATCACCTTTAGTCAGACTAAGAAAAAAAGAAAGAAGACCCAAACGAACAAAATCAGAGATGAAAAAGCAGACATTACAACTAAGACTGCAGAAATCCAGACAGTCATTAGAGACTACTACAAGCAACTATATGCCAATAAATTGGAAAACCTAGAAGAAATGGATAAATTCCTACACACATACAGCCTACTAAGATTGAATGAGGAAGAAATCCAAAACATGAATAAACCAAGTAAAAGCTCAGGACCTGGTGGCTTCACTGCTGAATTCTACCAAGCATTCAAAGAAGAATTAATAGCAATCCTACTTAAACCATTCCAAAAATTGAGGAGGAGGGAATACTCCCAAACACATTCTATGAGGCCTATGTCACCTTGATACCACAACCAGACAAAGACACATAATAACAAAAAACTATAGGCCAATATATCTGATGAACATATATGCAAAAATCCTCAACAAAATAAGAGCAAACCAAATTCAATAACACATTAAAAAGATCGTTCATCATGATATAGTAGGATTCATCCCAGGGATACAAGGATGGTTCAACATATGCAAATCAATATGATACATCATATCAACAGAACAAAGGACAAAAACCATATGACTATTCAATTGATGCTGAGAAAGCATTAAATAAAATTCAACATCCCTTCATGGTGAATACTCTCAAAAAACTGGGTATAGAAGGAACTTAACCTCACCATTATAAAAACCGTATGTGACAGAACTGTATCAAGTACCACACTAAATATGGAAAAACTGAAAGCCTTTCCTCTGAGATCTGGAACAATACAAGCATGCCCACTTTTACCACTGTTATTCAACATAGTACTGGAAGTTCTAGCTAGAGCAACCAGACAAGACAAAGAAATAAAGGGCATCCAAATTGGAAAGGAAGAAGTCAATTTATCCTTGTTTGTGGATGATCTGATCTTACATCTAAAGAAACCTAAAGATTCTACAAAAAAACTCTTAGAACTAATAAACAAATTTAGTAAAGTAGCAGGATACAAAATCAATACACAAATATCAGTAGCATTTCTATATGTCAACAGTAAACAATCTGAAAAAGGAACCAAGAAAGTAATCTCATTATGATAGCTACAAATAAAATAAAATACCTAGGAATATACTGAAGAAGTGAAAGATCTCTATAATGAAAACTATAAAATATTGATGAAAGAAATTGAAGAAGTCACAAAAAAATGGAAAGATATGCTATGCTTGTGGAGACAGACAGTAGAATGATGGTTAACAGAGGCTGGGAAGGGTAGTGAGGATCGGAGCATAAAGTGTGAATGGTTAATGGGTGCAAAAATACAGTTAGATTGTTAGATAGAATGAACAATATTTGATGGCACAACAAAGTGCCTATAATCAACAATAAGTCAGGGTATACTTTAAAATGACCAAAAGAGTGCAATTGGAATGTTCCTAACACAAAGAAATGATAAATGCCTGATATGATGGGATACCACAATTACCTGGATTTTATTAATTCACATTGCATGCCTGTATAAAAAAAATCACATGTATCCTATAAAAGTATACAACTATTATGTATCCACAATAATTTAAAAAAATATTACAGATGCAATAGAGGTCCATAATGACGTAAGTACAACATTCTTTCCCTAAGTCAATACGTGTTCTATGTGGAAAGGCCTCTATTTTGAACCATGACCTATCCAAATTTATGAACCTTTTGGGTAAGTAGTTCTTTGGCATTACAGTATTGCTGTTCTCCTGCTATCCTATGTAGAATTCTGCCTTCTTTTTAAGTCTCATGTAAAGTGTGAAATGAAGAAGAATGCAGCCTGAAATATTCCTTCAGTGGTTACTTTTTAAATGTAAATTGAAGCTCAGAATTTTTCCTTTTCATATCAAATTATCTAATTGTTTTTTTTTTTCTTGGAAAGGAAATTTGTAGGTCAAAATTGACACAGGGTGATATTTAGAACTATCCTAAAGGCTGACATCAGTTTACTGACATCATAGATCCCTGTTCAATTTACAGACTGCAGATTGCAGTCAGTAGCCTTTTATGTTTCAAATAGTCACATGGGGAGGTCAAATAGAATTGGTCTGGCACAAAGGCCATCACCTAGTGCCAGGCCAATTCTGTTTGACCTGCCCATGTGAGTATTTCCATTGGAAGCTGATCATTGGGTAACCCATAACAACTAGTATTGGGTTTGAAGAGCAAGAGAATATTGCCTGCAATCTGTAATTTGGACAAGAATGGGAGTTTAGCTTAACTAATGCACCTTTCTTGCAAGGTCTGTAAAAGTGAGACGAACTCTAAATATACCACATCTCTTCCCTGGCTTTTTCTATACTTCATTTCTGTGAAAACTTGATTGCAAAGGCCAGCTTTTCTGATTTTGTTTTTGTTTTTGTTTCTTTTTCCCCCCTACAGAAGAAGAAACACTCTCTTTCCAGTTTTGATATAGTAGAGACTTTAGATCTCTCACTATCTGGCCTGCTGTGGATTTTGTCATCTAAATAAGTTGCTTGGTGGCTGAGTCCAGTTAACCAGAAAACCAACTGATTTATAACAAGGAAATGGTTTCTAATGAAGCTGGGTAGAACACAAAGGGAAATGAGTGCGAATCTGAAAGTCAGTTTGATTGTATATTTTAGCCAAATCACAGTAAAATTATTGGCAGATATTAGAATCATGCCAAGAGGTACATGAGCATACCAAAAAAATTATTAAGAATAGGAGCCTTACAGGTATCATGGTTAAAAAGTAATAAGCATCTGTTAACAATTAGAAATCTTTAACTGGAAAAGAGAAAAGAAAATAGCAAGGGAAAGAGGGAAAGGAAGATGCATATTAAAGCATGGGAATCAGTGGTTCTGGCCATCTGGATCTTGTTCATAGATCTTGAATGAAAGCTCTCTACCATTCAGAGTTGTCTCCTTGACTTGAGTGTTTTTATTACAACTTGTCTTTACCCCAAAAATTATGTGCTTCTGGAGAATTTCTAAGGATCCTCACCTCAAAATCTCTTGCTAGGACAGTCTTTTCAGCTATTCAGGGATGAATTATATATCTTTAATTGAAAGATATAGATCTAAGAGTTCACATCCTATAGTTTTTCTTTCTTATTATGTATTAATAGGATTTGACAAGGTCCTTTTTATCAAGCCTCAAGGGCATTATATTTTCTGTGATGTCTCTTCTAAAATCTAAATCTTCTGGAAAAATAACAGAATGGAAGAAAGTGAAATTCTCTTTTGAGGTATAATACACAATAAATTTATAAGGATATAGTCAGTAATAACTCTGGGAATAAGAACATATTACGAATAGTGAAGACACTGATGAACCTTCAGAAACTTTTGATTTGTGCCGTAAAATGTACTCTGATCATCACTGATAAACATAAGCATTGGAATCAAGTAATCTAGAAATAAAATATTTTTAGACAATTATTATAACAGTCTGTGTACATTAACGGTAGCATGTTTCTTTTCCACGTATTTATAAAAATATATACAATATTAAAATATTTTCTTAATCCAGGAAGTCTCAACTAATATGTCCTTTTCTGTTGTTTAAAAAATAAAAGAGTTTTTGCTTCATTTTTGAGTTAATAAACATTTGGAGAATGCTAAATAAGCCTAATTATTTCTATTAGTTTTACTTCATGGGGTAAAGGGGTAGAATTTTGTGTTACCTGGTGGAAATTTCAGTAAATCTAAAAATAGTTTCCCCTTAAAAGATATCTTACTAGCCTGATGGCCTTGCTTTTAGAACAAGGTCCTGTCTCTTTAAAAAAAAAAGACATCTTAAAAATCTTAACAATTTGAATATTCTGAATTTATGACCTGAATTCAAGAAAGACAAAATTATGATTATTTTTCAGAGGAAAAAACATTTGAGCATAAGTCATAATTTTTAGAAATATCTTGAAAATACACAACGACATGTAAAAATGATGTTGAGTAACTTATTTTTTTAATCAGAAAATAAGAAAGCTTTTGTTAAAATGAACAAGGAGCATGCCAAAAATTTAGAGAATTATCTTGGCAATTGCCTGCTTGGGCTCCATTTAGAGCCCAACAGACCTAAATTTGAATGCTGGATTTATACAGCTGCATAACTTTGGGCCAGGACTTACCAGTCTGTTTTTCTAGCTGTAAAATGAACACAACAGCATGAACTCTCAGGGGTTATTTATCTGCAGATTCAGTGAGAACACACGTGAAACACTAAACATGTGGGAAAAACTCAAGAATATCACATTTCTTGGTCTGTGGGATGCTATCGCTGAGTATAGTATAGCTTATAGTTAATTGAAGTGTATATTCAATATTTGTATATTTGTTCATCTGTTTTTATGTTTTACCCTCTTAAGAAACTGCGGATATTATTTTTAAGATAATTTTATTGTGGTAAAATATATGTGATGTAAAATTTGCCATTTTAACCACAGAAACAACAATAACAGGAAAAACCCCAGCAACAAAAAAGAGAAGTATCATAAGGATAAAAAGTAACCTTTATTACTGAGCAAAGAATAGCTGAAAATTACACAAATTAGGGAAGGGAAAATAAATCGACAAATCCAAGAAGCACAGCAAATTTTAAGCAGGATAAACTTTACAAAAAATCTTTCAAACACATTATAATTAAAGGGCTGAAAACCAAATATAAAAAATAAAATTATTGAAAATAGCCATTGTAAAGTGTTAGTGATTTGAATAACTGAAGATTTTTCATCAGAAACCGTGGAAGTCAGAAGATGGTATAACAACATTTTTCAAGTGCTGAAAGAACAGAACTATCAACCCAAAATTCTATTGTCAGTGAAAATATCCTTCAGGAGTGAAGGCAAATAAATACATTCTGAGATGAAGGAACACTGAGAGAATTTATTGCTGTAAGCCTTGTCTTAAAAAAAGTGCTAAAAGAAGTTCTTCAGGTGTAAGGGAAATGATAACAGAGTGAAACTTGGAACTTTTCAAATTAAGGAAGAACAACTGAAATGATATCTGTGTGTGTCAGTTTTTTAGTCCTGCCATAACAAATTACCAAAAACTTGGTGGCTTAAAACAATGGAAATGTATTCCTTCACAGTTCTGAAGACCATAATCATAAAGCAAGGTATCGGCAGGATTGTGCAGTCTCCAAAGGCTCTAGGGAGGAATCCTTCCTTGTCTCTTCCAGCTTTTGGTGGTTGTAGGTGTTCCTTGGCTTCCTTGACTGCATTGCTACAGTTTCCGTGGTTACATTGCCTCTTCCTCTCATGTTTGTGTCTTCT
>CAUYSK010028251.1:0-23984 GCA_963575035.1 Avahi laniger | reverse complement strand
TCTATATATTTTTAGCTGTCCAATTAATTTCTTTCTATTTTTGGTAGAGACGGGGTCTCGCTCTTGCTCAGGCTGGTCTCGAACTCCTGAGCTCAAACAATCCGCCTGCCTCGGCCTCCCAGAGTGCTAGGATTACAGGCATGAGCCACTGGGCCCGGCTCAGAATGAAATCTTAAAAAAATTTTTTTAATGAGGATAAGCTAGCCTTTTGAAACTACTTTTTTATTAAAATTAATTTTGTTAATTTTAAATTAATTTAAATTAATTTTGCTTCCTAAATCCAAGTCCTTGATGTATTAAAACATTTATATATATGTATGTGTACATATATACTTTCTGCCCATGTGTAAAATATACAGCATTATCTTTCCCGTTTTTAAGCCATTGCAGTGTGTTACTTTCCATGTGTAGGACTTCACAACCTAAACTAACTGTTATCAACTCTGCTTGCACATTTGAATCATCTGGTAGCATGTAAAGCCACCAAAGTCAGGACCCCGCCTCCAAAGATTCTCATTTAATTCGTCTGGTATAGGGCTCTGCACACATAGTTTTTAAAAGCTTCCCAGCCATTTCTCTATACTGACAGAACTAGCTGCTGGATCTGACTTTCTACACTGAAGAGGAGAGACAACTCCTCTTACACCAGACATAGGATTTCTGATTTTTGCACAGTGATCACTGAGTGACTATAAGTGATTTTGAATAATAATTAAAGTATATTAAATAAAAACATAAAAATTCAAAGAAAGCTTCTGAGGCATACTCATCCCAGCTGTTTCATCTTCATTTGCTGTCCCTCCAGGCTGACGGCAGCAGCCAGATTTTTGGGAAGCACTGGAGATAAAGGAATATTCTGCTAGTCCTGAGGGCTTGCTGCAGCTTCAGGGGTTTCATGTAAGCCACTTAAACAAATAAACAGACATATTCTTTAAGTGTGAAACAGTTGTAATTTGCTTGCACTTTAATTTTTTTGTTTTTTCTTATTTTTTTTTCTCCTCTAGTCATGGAGATAGAAATACTTTAATTTCTTAAAGCAATTGATTTTTCCTGGCTAAAAATTAGCCTAAAAAATAGGTTAGGCTGCCTGACACATAGTGAATATTAATACTTCTTGGCATTTCATTTTAATATTGCTTTTCACTGCTGTTGAGTGCATGGAATTTTTAATTATGTGAACCTAGGAAGTTGGACCAGATTGGAGGGGAGAAGGTGGAGACAGTACAGAGAACAGAAGTTTATGCCTAGGGTGGCTTCAGGCGTCATTCAGTTTGTACTACCAGGACTGCTGTTTTGGTCAAGCTCCAGACAACACCTGCTGGAGCTCTGAAAACATGGCAGCAGTACTGTGTCTGAATATTCCGCCCCAGGATGGCGAGGTGGCTTCTCTAGCCTCCAGCTGTGGCTGCCTGCACAGCAATTTGAACTTTCTCCCCAGGTATTCAGGTGGGTGGATCTTTGATAACATTCCCTTCATCATATCCTAGCTGATGATTTTAATTTGAATTTGCCTTTCAATTTTGCATTACACCTTGGTTCAAGCTTGAGGATTTAGAAAAGCAGTTTATGCTCTGTCCCCATGCTCCTGCCTAAGCACAAGATGATTTATTTGCTGCTCCTTCAACGCAGGCTGGGAAATGGCGAGTGTCGTGGTCATTGCTTGGTTTTTAAAACTAAGCATCTGGGCTAATTTCGCAGCCTGTGTTCCAATGGAGGAAGAGTAAAAGATTTTTACACCATCCTCTTCGATAACCCTCCCAGGATGGGCACTACACTTGCACCGCACCCACAATAGATTCTCCGGTGAAGTTTGGGCTGCAGAGGAGTTCCTCAATTCTGGCAGTTGACAAGGGTTAAAATGTTAAAATTATTACTGAAGTGAAAGATTTGAGGATGTGCTGCCATTTCTATACAGAAGAAATTATAGTAGGTAGAGACCAAGATAAAATGAAAAGTATGTTAATAAAGTTCTCCTGGCTGACTCCCTTAGATAGTTTATTCCTTATCCAATAAATAGCGTAGGGAACTGAGATAGGATGGATGTGGGTCCTATTCCTCCATTACCAGTTGTGTTGTTATCTTGAACTCCTGACCTCAAGTAATCCTTGCACCTCATCCTCCCAGAGTGCTAGGATTACAGGCATGAGCCACCTTATCCAGCCAGTTGCATTATCTTGAGCTTGTTTATTTTTCTTTTTAAGCTTCAATTTCCCCATCCAAAAATGGAAATAATAATGTACCTACCTCATTGGATTGGCAGGAAGATTAAATGAGATAACATTTGTAAAGCACTTAATCTCGTGTTTGGCCCATAGTAAATGCCCAATATATAGTGTGATTATTAAAAGGTGATAAAAGTCAGCTCTTACTGTGCTGACATCTAAACAACTGATTGCTTTGTTCTCTATTGTTCATGCAGTTGCTCCTCTCCAAAAAAAAAAAAAAAATGAAGTTTTTATTAAGGACAAAAATTTTTGTTTTTCTTTGTCTTTTTAATCTTCTTAAGGTGTTCAATACAGAAGCAAGAATAAATGCTATGTAAAGAGGAAGAATAGATTGTTTTCACATGTATCAATCTAAAATTTATGAGTCTTGTAGAACAAATGTATTTTTTTTTACCTTGTACAATATTGGCAAAAGATAACCTATTCCCATTTTGTTTTCACCCCTGCATTGTATGGAAAGATTATTAATAATTTATAAATGGGGCATTAAATAACCTTGGATCACAAAGTGAGAAAATTCTTCCTTCTTGATTACCTTTTATTCCTCTGATCACGTGGAGGAAAGGTATCTCAGTTCCAGATTAGTAAAACTTTATCATTTTAATAATCTTGTTAACAAGAGAGGGCAGGGATCAGCTGCAGTTTTAGTAGGTAACAGTATTTAGTGGTAATTAAACAATAATGCATTGCATTCAATGTACATATTTTTATGCTTAACCTCATTTTTGATAAATTAAACTGGTTAGTAAAATATCTTTTTTAGTACTTTATTTGAATTCAGAATTGAGTCATTTGAAAAATATTTATGAAATTATAATACAGTTGATACTCATATATGGAAAGAGTGTGACAGTGGAAATTCAATAGCTCCTAATTGACAAAAGTCTAGACGACCTGCTATTCTCCTTCAGACTTCAGGGGTACCCTGAATGGCAAAGTGAGGATCTGACTCACTCCATTAGTGTTTGGAGTTGCCGATCTTGATCTTGGCAAGGTGATGACTCAAAGAGCCGTATTGGTATGAATACTCATTTTGCCTCCTACTCTGCCTGCCTTATCCCCTCGAACTTTAAAGAATGCGAAAAGAACTGTAAAAGAAAACAAGATTGAAGTAGGAATAAGAATATTCATTTCCAGATTGCCCGAACGTGACATACGTTTTCTCAAGAAAAAAAAAAAAAAGATGTTCTTGTGAAAATGAAAGACATCTGTGGTCTGAATATAAGCCTCATATCATTTTAACCCAGAAATCAACATATCTTAGTAGTCAAAACTATCAGTTTATTCATGAGTTTGCTGTTATTCCTTCCCTGATATAGGTAGCTACTCTCCAGTACTCACAGGAGACATTTTCCACTGTTTGGAATATTTACATCTATTAATCTATCATAATTATTATCTATTAGTTCCTTTTACTGCTCTATATTGTATTGACATAATTTTTCATTACCCCAATAATATTTGCCTAGAGAATATGAAATAATTTCTTCACTGAGTTTAATAAAACATTTGGCAGGCAAAAGGTTATAAAATCACTAGTTAGAACATTTTAGTCTGATAAAAACTATTCATAGATAATTTAAAATTGTGTAGTATTTATGCAAATACTAAAAGTTGACTGGATGTTGATTTTTTGTACCTTTTATAATATATGCTAAATCCCAATAATGGCCATTGATTGAGCAGTCCTATGATTCTTATTTAATTTTTATTATTTATTCTTTTTTAAAAATTATTTCTTGTTTTTTAGGTGGTGCAAAGGAAATATATATAACCAAAGTGTTTGTACCCCCTAATATTCTGAAATTAAAAAAAGAAACTATTTCTATCAGGACTAAGATTTTACATGCGTTTACCAGAGTGTGAGTATTGCTTAGTTAATAGCAACTAAGGAACAGGCCATTGTAGACAGAAAGAATCTCAGGGAAGATCTAGTTCTTTCCATGTATTTTATGAGTAGGTAAGTGAGACCCAGAGAATTAGACGAACTTGCCCAAGTTGTTACTCACAATTAAAGGTGGAACCCAGACCCCAGCTTCCAAGGTGAGGGCTCTACCATGTTGTTCATCCACCAACACATACGGGGCCAGAAACCATTTGTTTTAATCTCCTGTGATGTATTAATCTTCACGATCTTCACAGCTGCTTTTAAAAAAAAGAGGTAATTCTTTCAAATTAATAGCACAGAGCCATTCATTATTCTTTATTCGACTTTTAATTATGCATTCCATAGTATATGTTCTAGAAGCTTTTGAATCCTAATTTATTACTAGATGTAAATATGCACTTTCTGCTAATAAATCCCTGTAATTGAGATCAAAGCTGGCATTAAAGCTGAGTTGAGTTTCTTTCTTTCATTTCCTTTTTCAGGCATTTGAACTTTTTCAGGCAATCACACTTCAAGCTGTAGTTTGCCAGGGGATCCATCCGTCTTCCCTTCAAAGCAATGTCTTTTCTTTCATATTTGTTTCTTTGATAAAGAGTGTTGAGAAATGATTGCTAAAGGGAAAATAGAAAAAATGTTATCTCTTTCAGAGAAATATTTTGAGACATATCAAGCAGTGTCTTAATCTGATGGTTGTTTTGCATATAAATATGAATGGACATTATTTTCCAAGATAATTTATGTCTGCAAATGGGTGAGCTCATTCTTATATTTTATAGGTACTCACGTATAAAATATATATTATTATATACGATTTTTATACATACACATATATGAATACATACACACACATTAATATCACATTAATGTAGTATGTCTAAATTATTCTCCTGGACCACTGTTGTAAGGAGCATTCTAGAGTCAATGATCTAAACTATAGCTAAATAGTCAATTCTCTAAGTGATACATTTAAGTAGCATCGTTGATATAAGGCTGCATGTTATAATGCACCTACTGAAAATAATCCAAGATCAATTGCCCTCACAATTTCTGATAGTTTTTTTTATGAGTAAGAAAAAATTCTGAGAGAGAAAGTGATATAAAAAGTCAGATTTTAGGAATCCAAAGTTAATGCAAGGATAGCTTCTGTGTTAAAAAGCAAAACAGGCCAGGTGTGGTGGCTCACACCTGTAATCCTAGCACCCTGGGAGGCTGAGGGAGGATAGCTTGAGCTCAAGAGTTTGAGACCAGCCTGAGCAAGAGGGAGACTCCATTTCTACTAAAAATAAAAAAAAGTTAGCCAGGCATGGTGGCGCATGCCTGCAGTCCCAGCTACTTGGGAGGCTGAGGCAGGAGGATCACATGAGCCCAGGAGTTTGAGGTTGCTGTGAGCTAGGCTGATGCCAAGGCACTTTAGCCCAGGTGATGGAGTGAGATGGGCATGAAGGTGAGCACCAGTAGTCCTAGCTACTCAGGAGGCTGAGGCGGGAGGATCACTTGAGGCCAGGAGTTTGAGTCTAGCCTGGGCAACATAGTAAGATCCCATTTCTACAAAAATAAATAAATAAAAATAAATGAGCCAGGCATGGTGATGCGTGCCTATAGTCCTAGCTACTGGGGAGGGTAAGGTGGGAGAACCACTTGAGCCCAGGTGTTCAAGGTTGTAGTGAGCTATGATTGAGCCATGTGCCCCCAACCGCCCACCGTATACTGTGCTGTCCATGAAGCAACTTTCCAATACCAGCGAGAACTATAAAGAGGCACATTATAATGAGCACTGAAATAATAAAAATGATGACAATGACTTCCACTTACTGTGCTTCTATTATGTGTTGGGGAGTGTGTTTTAAAAATATTATCTACATTAATTCTCACAAAATTCTATAATAGGCATTGTTTTCATATTATATATATGAAAAAATGAACATGTAGCAAAATAGCAAGTAGCCCAATGTTAACACAGTTACTAAGCAAGGAAGGGCTCATTTGGAACAAGGAGGTCTGACTCCGCAGAGACAGTACCTGCTTCACCTCCGTTTAGTGATTCTTCAGATAATACCAATACTCGACACAGCACTGCAGTACTGGTTTCCCACCAAGTCACATCTCAGGTTGCAAAATTGCTTGACATAGATCTCATCTCATGTTTTCTCCTGTGATGGAATCAAATTGCCAATGATATAAAGAGAGAAAACAAAAACTGGGATAATCTACCACCCCAAATGGTGTAGAGATGGATTATTTTATTAATAATAATAATCAACAAGATAAAGACAAGTTAAAAACTAATTTTTTAAGGAACATGATTGCTTTATTTTTATGCTAAGAGCAGTCATCATCCAAACTCATTTTAAAACTTTCATATGCGTCATTTTCTCAACTACTTTGCCCATACATTTTATTCAAGAAAAAGTATTTTTTGGTGGTGGGAGGAAGAGTGTACATTTTATGAAAACAACAAGCCATAATATTTCTTAGTTAATTGTCTTAATCATATACTACTGTAGTAGAATAGAAATCTTTCATCTTTACATAATACAAGGATTAAGTGTTTTGATATTGATTTTTTTATGAAGCCATTTGTACTCTCAACTAGTTTTATAGACTAAAAGAATTTGCTATTAATATTAAGAGTAGTCATTGTGTTTATTTTCTTGGACTATGACTATTTAAGGAGGGGCCAATCTATATTTATTGCCTCCTGAAAGACAAACCCTTTACATAATTACAGCCCTAAATCTGCCTAACTGCCAGGGCATGCGCTACTCGCCGAAGGCCATGTAGTCCTGGCATTGTCATTAAGCCCTATTACTCAGCTGCTAAAGAGCTACCTTTGGCAAATGTGTTCTTACCTTGGCTTTGCACAGAGTTTGATAAGGGGTGGCCTTGAAAATCTTTGCAAACTTCTCAGACTAAAATATACTTAAATATACATTTTTATGGGGTTTTTTGCATTTCAGATCACATGCTGCATGTTATTTTTATTTACATATGTGTACGTATTTTTGTGTGTGTTCATAAAATCAGAAATAAGTGCGTTCCCCCTCCCCCTTGGTACCCTCATTCTTTTTCCTGCTTTATTTTCATTTTCTGTGCAGTCCAAAAC
This sequence comes from Avahi laniger, assembly GCA_963575035.1. Taxonomy (NCBI): domain Eukaryota; kingdom Metazoa; phylum Chordata; class Mammalia; order Primates; family Indriidae; genus Avahi; species Avahi laniger. Next base: position 16,768 of record CAUYSK010028251.1, on the reverse strand, counting down.
TTCAAACAACAGACTTATTAACTGTTTACACATATAGTCCCCCTGAGTTACACTGAGTTATCCGGTGTTTAGTTTATGATATTTAAAAATTTAAAAGGGCGGAGAGCACTGGCAAAGACAATTCGTTTTAACCTAGTGTCTTTTCCTGTTAGTATGACAATTTATACATTCTTTTCCATGGCCTGTTCTTCCAGAGTTTATCTAAAAGAACTTGTGGAAATTAATTCAGAAGAGAGGAAGTCTAAAAATTGACCTAATCTCTTCAACAAAAAGTTTGAGGGTAACAAATTAAACTTCCATAATTTAAGAGACATTTTTCTTCCCATGACTATAAAATAGTCAATATATTTGGAACCTGAGATTAAGTATAGGAAGATTTAAATACAGTGCCATGTTTGCTACTTATTATATCTGTTTTTAGTAGAAAGATAATTTTCTTCTATAATCTATTATATAAGCTTTGGCTTCTGCCTAGCATTTTTCACCCAAATATAGCAAGAAACTGATTTGTAATACTTCCAGCAGTAAAGCTATTGTAGGTATAATTTTATTGTCATTATTCACCAAACTTACAGTTGTGCCTAATTCGACTTATCATTTAGTATTATTATCCTTTCATTGCAGCTTCTTTAATAAATTCTCCTACTTCTGAAAGAAAGGATGTCTGAGTAAATGTATTTAAAGATTTGATTAAAGCATGAATAACAATCTCACTCTGAAATATTATACCTCAAACAATACCATATGTCCACTATATTGTCTCATTGTATTGGTATAATGTCATAAATACCTACATACACATTTTAGTAGATTTATTGAGACACAATTGTTATACACCAATGTGCATGAGCTTAAAATGTATAGTTTGACAAGGTTTAACCTATGTTTGCAAGTATGAAACTATATTGCCATATTAATGTTGATACATGAATTCTTTTTAAGCAAAGGAATTTTTAAAAAGAATAATTTTAAATATAATCACAATTTAGGTGCTTAACTTTCAAATTGGTACATTTTCTTTGCCCAGTTTATATACTCAGGGTAACATATTTTGTGTGGTAAACTAGAATGAACTTTATAGCAATTCTAAAATGACCAATATTTTTATGTACTTGTTTTTATCTCAGATTTTCTTAATGTCATTTTATTATCTAACTAGACATGTTTGCAGTCCAAATTTTGTAGGAACTATTTTTCTAAATTCTGTGATACATATATTTAATTCTGTACATTCCTACAGCTAGTATTCATTTGACCTGATAACTACATACGTAAATTCCAAAGTGAAACAAAATTACTTAAACAATTAGCTCTCATTCTAAAACTATTTATGACCCCAAGATGTGTTTCCTTCTCATACTGGTCTGTAACCTAGTTAAACATTTCCAAAGAAAAATGCACGTGTCCTCAAAAACCCTCTGTGTTGTCAGTCCCAGCTGTCCAGAAGGCGTCCTGATGTTGCAACTGGTCTGCATCGTCGGAGGCCTGCACCCAGAGATAGCAGTCAGATCTTGCCCAGCCAGACATGTGGGGCTGTGACATGGCCTCACACAGTGTTCATGTCAAATAACGTACGTTCTTCTCCTGCATCTCTGTGACCATATGAAGGGGAGAGCAGATACAACTTTTCTAACACATTTCTGACTTCTGAAGAAAATTCTTTTTCTTGGAACTCAATGCCTGGATGCCTGGTTTTTCTGAGCTCAGAAAATTCATCTATTTCCGATCCGTAAAAGCTTGCATTTAGTTCCACAGGGATACTGAGTTTTTAAATATCTTTATTTCTTCTGGTACTTAGTTCCTAAGATATCTATGCTATTTTTTGGCCTAAGTGAAAGGAGGTGAAATACTATTCTCTGTAATGTCTTCCTTATCACAACCTCAGTATAAACATCTATGTTCAAGAGGAGATTCCAGCATCATTGCTCCCAAACAAGCGTGATGTTCTCAGGAAGAGGATGGGATCCTACATCTTGTGCATCTATATTAGACTGTAAGTTCCTAGAAGGTAATTTATTTTTGCCTCTTCACTGAGCTAGCACAGTACTCACAGGTAGCCAGCACTTAACAATAGTTGGTGTTGTTTTTTAGAGACAGGGTCTTGCTCTGTCATCCAGGCTGGAGTGCAGTGATGTGATCATAGCTCACTGTAGCCTCCGACTCCTGGGCACAAGTGATTTTCCTACCTCAGCCTCTCGAGCAGCTGGGATTACAGGTAAGCGCCACCACACTGAGCTAATTTTGGCGGTGGTGGTTGAAAAGGGGTCTCACTACATTGCCCAGACTGGAATTCCTGGGCTCAAGCTATCCTCCTGCCTCAACCATCCAGAGTGCTGAGATTACAGGTGTGAGCCACCATGGCTGGCTCAATAACTGTTTATGAAATGAATCTCTATCTGGCCCAGAAAAGAGAGGCAAAATACAGTGCCTTACTATGTCAGGCTAGAGGCAGCACTAATCTTAGAGAAATGCAGCTGAGTGCAATTTTGAAAATTAATATTGGTTCCAAAATTTATTTGATATACATTTAAGTGGAGATTTTTAGAGGTGAGTCATTATTGTCAAGACTCTCAGAAAAATGAATGCTTAATGCTATCTCTGCATTGTGGGTTAATTGTGGACTTTGCTTGGTTAAAGGATGAGTAGTTAGGCAGTGCTATAAACTCGACAAACATCGATACCTCTAACTGTCCAGTGAAATACCTTAAAATAAAATCTCACTATGATAAAAAATATTAGGTTGTAAACTATAGAGAAGACTATTTTTTAAAAGCTTTTTTATTTTTTTCCCCAGGATTCTAGGATAAAGTCCTGTGTAGACAGATGGAATGACCAAAATATGATTAGAGATTCCTATCATCCTTATTATACTGGGAAAGTCTGAAACATGATGAAAAAAAGAAAAACATCTAATTATGTCTTAGTGATGAAGGAAAAATCAGTTCTTTTAATTTAATCCTTATAAAAAATTTTAAAATATATTAGTCCATATCTCTATCTCAATAAATACATTATGCTAAATACAATTGAATCTTTCTTCAGAAATCTAGAATCGTTGGTTCCTTGCATCACAGTGTTTCCATAATTGTTAATCGAATTCTTGATGAATTCCTGAAACATGATTAATACTATTACAGTAGTTGAAGGATACAAAATTATAAAAACATGATCCCAGTATAAGTTGGGGAAGAAAAATATATAGACAGGATCTGACTAGTGAATAAGATGGTATTTCAAATACCAGTAAGACTAGTTTTTGGCCTAGATTATGATATGCACTATTACATTTTGTGCCACTCAAGAATAAAAGCATAGTCAATTATATTTGCAATATGTCATTAATTGTTAAGATGCATCCTGATTTGAGCGATGTTAAAATATAAAAAGTATACATCTTAGAATTACTGACACAATGCATATATGACGTAACAGAAAGAATTAGTGACACAGTGCAAAGATGACATAATAGAGGGATAAACAGCAAGTACTCGGTGGCTGCAGGGACAACTGCATCGTGACCACGTGACAACTGGTAGGTAGGACATCATGGGGAAGAATGAGTAAGGTATGAATAAAAAGGGAGGAAAGTGGAAGATAGAATATTCCAGGCGGAGCAAGAGAACAGCATAAATAAAGGCAGGATTGGTTACTTTAGGTGCAGAAGCAGAAATGGATGTTGTTGGATCATATATGTACTAGATCTAGGACATATCCCCAAATTTTCTTTTTTGAATGAAACTCTAGTATGTATTTTCTGGATTTCAAAGAAATAAAAGAAATCTTAGATCTTAGAACCATCAGAGACCTTAAAATATCAGGGACTAATATTCTGTCTTTTGGGTATTAATAGTTCACATTTACTCTTGAGATAATTGAGCCCATGTGCAGAGTCACAGCCAAGGTTACACAGCTAGTCAGCGGTGAAGGGAACGTGATGGTTCAGGTCTCCCACCGCCTAGAGCAGCGCCCCTGGTCCAGGATCAAGGTGCTGGGGTTCCAGTGAATGGGAATATTAGCATATCCTTCCATGTACTGCATCTACCACACAGACAGCCAGGGGTCCTCACTTCTAGAAACATTTATCAGCGTCTTCTCATTTGTTTCCAGTCAATCACAGAATTGTTGTCCACCTAAACCTTATGTTCTAAGAAATGTCATTGACAGATGCCATCAGTTACTAAAATATTTCTAGTGTAAATTGTCATTAGAGGTAATAATCATTAAATGAACTGAGGAGCATGAGACCAGAAACATAATTTATTGAAGAAAGCAATATGGGTAGTTGTGACATTCATTGCAGTGTAAAGTGCTTGAGCACATACAAAGTGCTTTCGACAACACTGGTTAATACATGTCAATTATTATCATTTCCCTAATCAGAGGGCTATGATCTTGTAAGCTCTAGAATTTGGGTAAGTGTTGTCTGATAAGCCAACATAAGCCATATGTGTGTGTATACATATATATACACACACACACACATAATTTAAAATATTTATATAATGTAATAATATTGTGGAGAATTCTGGATGATGTAGGAAGTAGGTTTTATCATGTAAATAAATCCTACTGCAATAGAGAAATTGATGGAAAACTATGACTTGCTGTGTTTTTCTGTTTTCAACAGTGTGATTTTAACCTTCATTCCTTTGGGTGTGTAATTCATATCACTTTTGGGGAACTCTTAGGAAGTTGGAATTAAAGTTCCTGAAATGCCATATTTCTTCAGGATCCTGAATATAATCTAAAATATAAAATACTGAAGGGGTGAGGGGTGTTTATGATTAAAATTCTGTTCAAGCCAAATATTCAAAATAGCTGTTATTAATTTAATCCCATTTGGGAGATAAGGGAAGGTTTAAGGCATCTAGAAGAATTATCAGGAATGAGAACTACAAATGTCATTTAAACATTTAGGTTATTTATAATACATATTCTGTATATGTACACATTTAAACACTCACCGTACCCACTGCTGTCATCTTCCCCCAAAAGATCCTTTTTTAAAGAAAGGAGCTATAAATATTTAGAATAAGTAATATTAGCACATCGTGCAACCACGGTAGCTGCTGGAGAGTATACTCCCTGTCAGGGTCTTCTCATGGTTCAGTTGGGCGGGCTTCAGCGCATCCATTTCAGATGGGCCGTGTTTTCCAGAGACAAGAATCTGGGAAGGAATCTTACATCTGGGTTACGGCAGAGAAGAGAAAACTCGTTCAAATATCCAAGAGATAAAGCAAAAAACTAAATTTATGTGTATGTGTGATATGGAATGTATAAAAAAACATAGTTCTTACCTTCACAAAGTTTTAATAAGCCTTATATAGACATTCACATATATAATTAACACAATAATTATTAACAATAATTATAGCTCTATTTGCTTAATTTTCCTATGGTCAGGAGCTGTGTTGATGCTTTAATGCATTATTGAATAGTTACAACAGCTCTGTTTAGTAACTGTATTTATTTATATTTTACATTTGAAGAAAATTAAGTACAGGGAGGTACCAGTGGTTTGTTTGAATGAGGTCACACAGCGATTTGCCACAGACTCAACTTTGAAGTTGGCCTCTATGTTTTACCATAGCAGGAAAATGTGTTAAGTGCTCTAATAGAGACATGAGCAAAATACCACAGAAACAAGGAAGCATACTCTATGCGTGGGAACAAGGTGGAGGAGGGGTCAAAAAAAACTTTAAAGAGAGAATAACGTGTGAAAGATACTCATCAGGAAAAGACCGAGAAAATGTCTTTCTACTGCTGGAGGCCTGAGAGGCATGTCGGAGGAGCAATGAAGAATCCCATATGCATAGAAAACAGAGTGGCATTGGTTACAATGCAGTTAGGATGACTCCAGACTGCACAGGGCCCCGTCAACCATGCCAAGTTGTTGGGCTGTATCCTGTGTGCAAAGAGTTTGTTTATTCCATACTTATTGGAATGATTACCATGGCAGCTTGTAGACAGACCACCCAGAAGAGTGAATTAAAGTAGTAACACAGGGATGGTGGAAGAAGGACCTTATTCAAGAGTAATTTCTAATGTAGAATTAACACGTTTTGGTGACTAGGTGGATATGGAGACTGAGGGATGGAAGACTATCATAAAGGCATATCATGGTGCTTACTATGTAGTCATGACGTATTAGGCCATAAATATACAAGCACCATAGATTTACTTCTTAGATTCCTTAGAATACTTCTTAGATCAGATGCAAGTAATGAAGATCAATTTGTCTTCGGATCAACCAATTATCCCCCATGAAGAATAACAGATGGCAGAATCTCTCTTCTCATTTCCATCAAATAACTAGAGTTACATTTCTAAATCTGCATGTCAATTTTAAGTCTACAAGCCTAATTCAGGGAAATCTGAGTGATTAAGCAGGTGTTAAAATTTAAGATAATTTAATAGAATAGTTTTATTAATAAGAAGCTATTTAGATTAATTTTTACATTACTGTGTGAAAACAGTTGCCAAGTACAGAGTTTTGCACTGAAATCTGGCTTTGTTCTGACAGTCCCCAGAGTTCTCTGGGACTGTGGCATCACCTGTCTGGTGGCTCCCTCAGCCTGCTCTCTGCAGTTCAGTCTGCCCAGTTGCCACGCCCACCCTCCTGTCAGGATCTCTCTTGTAGAAAGAGTGTTGTCAGTCTCCTCAGCTCCCAGACTGGGGTAGCTGTTGAGACAACAGAAGCTACATTTGGCATAAGCAGAAGAGATAAGATCAAAGTCCCAATGAAAATAGAGTAAGAAACAGCCTGGCCTTTGGAACCTTGGCTGACTGCACATGAACCCTGTGTTTATAAAGCCTTCAGCACCACAAGGGAGACGGAGGGGCAGAGAGATTGGATGAAATGAGTCTGTCCATATTTGAGGTTCAGGAAAAGTCAGTTATATATCTTAGAATCCTTTTCCCCCCTCTGTTATTTGAGTAGCTCCCTAAATCAGATCTTGTTAAGATCAGGCTGATATATTCCCTTTGCTTTGTAAAGATATGTTCAACTGAATTTTTAAAAGTACAATGGATAACTTAAAAGTTAATAATTTAAGGTTTCTACTTTAGAAAAGAGGAATAATCAGAACCCTACACGGTTTCAAGACTTGTAGATCTGCCATTCTATTTTGAGGTCAAAGACTACAAATTTAAAAATATTTCTTCCTTATTAGTATTCCCCTCAGATGAATTCTTAGAGTTGTTAATCTTTTTGCTAAATTTTGTGGCCTAGATCTTTCTTTCTTCCCCTTCCTTCTTTCCTATCTTTCATTCTTTCTTTTTTCTTTTTCAAGAAAAATATAATAATACATGAATGTATTATTGTACAGAAGTGTTTTATAAAACATAGAATCACTCATATAAATATTTCTGTAGCTGTAGGTTTAATAAAACAAATAATATGTATAGTTCATCCAATATTGGCCATATAATTAAGAAGCTGTATGATTTTTTAAGTGACAGCTAGTGACTTAGGAAGGCCCAGGTTTAGAATGTAGATAGTAGACCTAGTTTGGTATACAGTAAAACCCTATTTATGCATTCTTCATTTTGTTGGGAAAATGGATATCATGGAATTTATAAAATATGTAATTCAAGGTGTTCTGATTATTTATATTTAAAAAAGCTTTGCTAAAATTACCAGGAAGCTTAGATTCTTAGGCTTCAGTATCTCTGTTTTGAAATATTTTTGGAGACCTTATATGAATATTCATAGTTCTAAGTTTTTCAATTTTCCAAGAGTGATTTTGAAAAAGCACAACATGTACAAATAATAAACTTCACATGAAAATCATAAAACCACAGGAGAGAAAGGAGACTCCAGGACATTGAGCCCGATACTCCAGGGGATATAGGTTTTTCCTAGTGGCATAACACATCTTGTAAAGATTTCGTGGCTCTTGTTTTTAGCTTCTCAAATCATTGGCAGACAAATGATCAAAAAACCCTGGTCTAGGCCTTCCTACTGCTAGAAAGGTAATCAGTCTTATTTATACCATTAGATTAGTACCCAACCAATAAGGACTATATTAATCTTCAGGGTGATCCATCATTATTTTTACACATAGGAAGGTTATAAGTAGTAACCACAAAAGCAATGCTGCTTGTCCAGTTTTAAGTAGAGAATAGAAACAGATCAGCTTCTGAATTAAATAATAGAGCTTATTAGATCTGGAAGGATCTTGAAGGTATATAATTTAACTTAGTCTTTCTACAGATGAACTAGAGTCCAGTGAATACAAATGTGTTGGCCAAAATTGACATAGTGTGCTGATGGAAGAGCCATCTGCATTTCTATCATGAAGCCTACACTTTTTTTCTTAACCAAGGACATTCCTGCTTTTTCACAAGATTCTATTTGCAAATCGAACATAAGTCTTGGGTTCTTGGCACTGACAGATAAAACCCAAAAAACGTTAGCTGAAGCATGGTGAAAAGAAGATATATAAAAGTATGCCCTAATGACAGGAAGTATTTTAGAAAAAAATCATGATTTTTAAAAGAGCATTTAAGGTAAACACTTGTTATCTGGAAAACTGTCATATGGTGTAAGTTCTTGTCTCCCAACCCACCACCAGATAAAACAATGCTCCTGTTCTTCCCGCGATAAGAGGAAAAGAGCTGGGCAGGGGATAATCTGACTTTCAGGGCCCTTTACAAACCTCATTTTGACTTGACATTGAAATTCTTACAACACAACATTGCGTTGTTCTAAAATTTCCTCTCTTCTTCATCTTTTCCAAAATTAATGTTTAGGAAAAAATGACACCCAGGTATTAGAAGATAGAATCAGCCTTGAGGTGGGAAAGTGTCAAAGTTTTTTATTTTCATTGATTGCAGTTTCACTGCAAATGGGTGGGATTTTTTGTTTGCTTTTTTTTTTTGTTTGCTTTTTAATGATTTTCTTAACTACTTCAGGTAAGTCAAATGAGGTGTTCAGTCAGAGGCCATAAACTGGCCACCCATGAGTAGAATTGACTTAGAGATTATTTCTATTTCTCCCCACATAAGTTCCTTTTACAATTTAAAAATTTTGAAATATAATTTTTAATTTTGAGAATTTGAACAAAGAACATTTATATATGCTTTACCTAGACTCCCCAATTTTTACACATTTTGCCAAATTTGCTTCATCATTCTCTCTCTCCCAGTCGCTCCACGTATACACATACACCCACATGATTTTTAAAAACCATTTAACAGTAGATTGTGTATATGGTGTCTCTTTACTCCTTAATATATCAGTGTGCAAATATTCTTAAGGACAATAATGGTCCCATAACCCCAATACAATGATCAAATTTAGAAATTTTAACATTGATATATTTATTTTATCTATTTTCCATATTCTACTTTCATCTTCTCATTTGAATAATGTTCCTTAAAGAAATTTCCCCCAATACAGAATATGGTCCAGGATAACATTTTGCGTTTTGTTGTCATAACTGTTATGTTTTTTCAATCTGAAATGGTCCCTCAGCCTTACTTTTTTTTGTTTGTTTATTTGTGTGTTATGATATCGATGACATATTTGAAGCATTGGGTCCAGTTATTTTATGGAATGTTGCTCAGTTTGGGTGTTTCAAATGTTTCCTTGTGATTGGATTTAGGTTATGCCATTTTGGCTGGAATATGATATAACAGATGTTGTGTCTTTCTCAGGAAAACTGTACCTGGCAGCACAGGATGCCCATCTGCCCCTCCTTGGTGATAGTAATTTTGATCACTTTGGTTAAGGTTTGTCTATTTTCTCCACTGTATTGTTTCTATTTTCCCTCTGTAATTAATAAGTCATTTATGGAAGATGCCTTGAGACTTGTAACCATCCTGTTCCTTATCCAGCTCCTTTCCCCACCTTGATCTAGCATCCAATAATGCTTCTTGCCTAAATCATTTTTTCTGATGATGGCTGTGAAAGGGTGATTTTCCAACTTCATCATTCCATCTCTATATTAGCCAGAACTATACTGTAAGGAAGAAACGGACTTTCCTTCTTACTTTCTTTCCCTCCTCCTTCCTCCCACTCCCTCCAAGCTCCCATCCTTCATCCTTTCCTCCTTTCTTCCTTCTTCTGTTCCTCCCTCCCTTCCTCATCCTCCCTTTCTTCCTTTATCAGTGTGTACTCATGAATTATTTTTAAACTCAACTGTTTTTAAAACATTTTTTCCTTTTCTCCCAATTTTTTATTGTTGTAAAATAAACAAAACATAAATTTTTCCATCTTGACCGCTTACATACAGTTCGGTGGTATTCAATACAGTCTTAATGTCATGCAATTATCACCATCTATCTCCATAACGTTTTTCATCTTGTGAAACAGAAACTCTACACCCATTAAACAATAACTCCCTGTTCCTCCTACTCCGAGCCCCTGGCAACCACCACTCTACTTTCTGACTCTAAGAGTTTCACTACTTGAAGTAGCTCATAGAAGAAACATCACATAGTCTTTGTCTTTTAGTGACTGGCTTATTTCACTTAGCATAATGTCCTCAAGGTTCATCCATGTTGTGGCATATATCAGAATTTTCTTCCTTCCTAAGACTGAATAATACTCCATTGTATGTACATACCACACTTCGCTTATCTATTCATCCTCCAGCAGATATTTGTGTTGCTTCCATGTTTTAGCAATTGTGACTAATACCGCTATGAACATAGATGTACAAATATCTCTTTGATATCCTACTTTCAATTCTTTAGGGTATACACCCAGAAGTGACATTGTTGAATCATATGGTAATTCTATTTTTAATTTCTTGAGGAACTTCCGTACTGTTTTCTGTAGGGACTTCACCACTCTACATTCCTGCCAACAGTGCACATGGGTTCCATTTTATTCACATGTTTGTCAACACTTTTATTTTCTTTTTTTCTGATAGTAGCCATCTTAATGAGTGTAAGGTATATCTCATTGTAGATTTGATTTGCATTTCCTTCATGAATAGTGATATTTTGCATCTAGTGTTTATTGGCTGGCCATTTATATTAATACATCTTCTGTGGAGAAATGTCTATTTACATCCTTTGCCCCTTTTTGAATTGGGTTGTTTATTTTTTTGTTGTTCAGTTTTAGCAGTTCTCTCTATAGTCTGGATATTCATCCCTTATCAGATATGTAATTTGCAAATATTTACTATTATTCTGTGAATTGCTTTTTTATTGTGTTGATATTGTGTCTTTTTGTGCCCAAATTTTTAAAATTTTCATGAAATCCAATTTGTCTATTTTTTCTTTGTTGCTTATGCTTTTGGTGTTATATTGAAGAAATCATTGCCAAATCCAATGTTATGAAGTTTTCTATGTTTTCTTCTAAGAGTTTTATAGTTTAGGTCTTTGATTCATTTTGAGTTAATTTTTATGTATAATGTCAGTTAAGGATGCAACTTCTTTTCTTTTGCATGTGGATATCCAGTTTTCCTAGCACCATTTGTTGAAAAGACTGTTCTTTCCCCATTGAATAATCTTGTTGAAAATCATTTGACCGTATGTATGAAGGTTTACTTCTGGGCTCTGTATGCTGCGCTATTTGTCTGTTGGTCTGTCTTCATGCTAGTACCACACTGTTTTGATTACTGTAGCCTTATAATATGTTTTGAAATCAGGAAATGTGATTCTTCTCACTTTGCTTTTTTTTTTTCAAGATTGCTTTGATTATTCAAGGTCCCTTGAGATTCCATATGAATTTTAGGATGGGTTTTTCTATTTCTGCAGAAAACATTGTTGGGATTTTGATAGGAATTGCATTGAATCTATAGATTGCTTTTGGCAGTATTGACATTTTAATGACATTAAATCTTCTTAATTTAATTTCCTTAATTTCTTTCAGCAATGGTTTATAGCTCTCACTGGACAGTGATCTTTCTTATTTGAATTTTCCTTATCCTCTGTCGTTTAATCTAACGATAACACTAAACATAGTTTTTGGATTATTGTACATATAACACTATAAAAAACAAAGCTTCTGAGAAGAGATCAAGATTTCTTTGCAGTTCTTATTTTTGTAGACTGAAAATTTATAATTGAAATCTTCATATAGCTTTGCTATTTTCTTATTTGTTTTTTTATGATTTTATCTTTTTGTTGTTATAAATGGGGTTTTATGTTTCATAATATTTTTGACCTGTATTTATGTGTCCACACAATATTTTTTAATAGATTGATTGTGAATATTTTTAGTGCAAAAAGCACTATTTCAGAATCTTCACCACTACCCACAAGCTTACATCTAGCCCATTATTTGTCTAGCCCCTAAAGGCATTCAAGTTTTTCAACCCATGAAAAAATATTTCAAATTATTATATTAAAGAATCTAATGCAAATAGCTTTGGTAGGTAAAGAAATCATCCATAATGTAAATCTTGCTAAATATGGGTGTTTTATAAATTTTACTTTTATATATATGAGCTTTTTTTTAAACAAGCAGATTTACCTCATAATTCATTTTTATTGAAGGTGTACATTTTGCCATCTGGTGTTGCCTGCGAGTAAAGCATTGGGTTTTTACTAGTGATTTGAGAAGATTCTCTCAAGCTAGGGCAATAATAAATACATATTGCATATGCATATAAACTAATAGCTATTATAACAAACTTCATAAAATTTTTTTCATGTTTCTTGGTTGGCACTTAAAAATCCAGTGCCTTTTAAGAAAGAAGGTCACATCAGAATGCTTTGCCTGTCCCACTTTTGAGTGATTTAAAAAGTGAGCAAAATCGGCCTTGGAATACAAAATGTAATTATAATGAATAACTTACCTTTTGATATTTAATAAGCAAGATATAATTATCACAGGTAGTTACCTAATCAGCTGTTAATTTAAAAATATCTGAAGTATGGTGTTTTCTAACACCAACCAGTTCTCCAGTTCTCTGACACTAACTGGGTATTCAAAAATTCAATTCGATTCAATTCTGACACCATCTACCTAGAGTTAGTGTCAGATCCCGCAAGTTAAAGGATTCAGTCTCACAAGGATGCCTCAAACAGCAGTTGCAAATCCTGGGCCACCTGTACTTCTGACCAGCTGGCTCTAAATCGGGGGTTCCCATAACCCCCTCTTCAGCTTCAATGCTTTGAGTGGCTCACAGACCTCAGGAAAACACTTTACTTACATTTACTGGTTTATTATAAAGTATATTGTTGTCAAAACAGCAAGAGAGTTTCGGTCTGCGTCTGTCTAGTTATTCGTCACACAAAGATACAATTATTGAAACAATGAGGATTGCCAAGGAAGAAAGAAATTTTTAATATGATAGAAGTCTTTTTGGGAGAATAGGAGAAGCTGTCTCAAATTCATCTCCCAACTAACGGAGGAGATCATGGTATTTTAAAGCAGGGGACTCGTGCATTGGAGCAGGTTTTGAGGGATGGTGATTCTTGGCAACAGGAATCTTGTTCAGGGGCCTTGAGAATCTCAACTCCTTTGTCTTGCAGAACATCCATTGGGAAACAACTCAAAGGGTCAAATAGCTATTATAGTTAAGGGAGAGGATTATATAGGGGTCATGAAATTTGTTCAATGGGGGGCCACTTACCATACAACTAAAAAACAGCAAAATGGAAAAGATTTACGGGGCAAGGTATGGGGTTGGGGTGTGGAGCTTCATATCCTCTCTGGGTGCTCCACCCTCCCAGAACCTTGGTGTGCTCACCAACCAGCACGCTCTGAGTCTCCTTGTTCAAGTGATTGTATAGGGTTCAGTCTGAAGCACCCTCTTCCCTTCTGGGAGGTCAGTGGGTGGGACTGAAAGTTCTAAGCCTCTAATCACTTGGTCTTTCTGTTGACCCGCCCCTTCCTGAGGCTACTTAGAGGGCCCACCCTAAGTCACCTCATTATAAACTCAGATGCGAATGAAAGTGGCTTCTTATGAATAACAAAAGAATCTCCTATTGCACAGGATATTTCAAGCAAGGGTTTTAGGAGCTCTGGGAACAAGACCCAAATATATATCTTACTGTATTGCATATAGATATTTCAGATATAAACTAAGGCTTTTCTTTGGATTTGCATAAAATAGATGGAGAGAAAAAGCAATTGAGAGACAAAAATGTGTGAATAAATTGAAAGGAAAAAAACAGGAGGAGAAAGGATATAGAGATAAAGGAGAAAAAGAGCAAAGTGGAAAAGAGCATTTGTGTGCTTTAGGCAACTGTTTTAATTTCTTACAACATTCCACAGATTTTTACAGAATTAATTTGAAGTTGGAATTAGTATTAACCAAATATTAATCATGAGAAAAGTTCTGGTCATTTCTAATAATTTCTTTTTTAATAATGGTGATAATGATAAATTATACTATTGAAAGATTATGTCTTTTAAAGTTTGCTTATTATTTAGATAAGACTTACCATAAATATTGATTAAATATTTTCGTGAATACATAGTTCATTTTCTTAACTGTGGAAAAAGTCACTGGTAGCCCTGAATAGCACAAGAAACATGATCAAATAAATATCCTTGAGATTTAATGACTCAGGAGCTACTTTAATGCAAGGCAATTATTTCAGGAAAGTTAAGCTATTATAAGCATTCATTAGACAATGGTAGAGTGGTTCAAATATGTTTTCTATTGGAAATATGCAGCCACCAGAGTCATATTACTTGGTTGCATAAATAAGCATGGCAAATTTGCTTTGTGCTTGCTTGTCAAGTGTTTAGTTCAAAAAAGAAAACATCACTTTAAAATGTCTAAAATAGCTCTCAGATTCAAATTCAAGAATACAGGAATAATGAAAATAAGAACAGCTCTTCTCATTTGAAGAAAACTGATTAATTGCTTTTTCTCAGCTAGAGTCTCTAGTGGACAAGTGAATAAGAGATTGTGTCTCTGGGGCCAAATATCATTGGGAAAAGTTCTGTGATTATCGTATTTGCAGTAATAAGTTTTATTCTTAACAGCTTTCTAAATAATTTTATCTACTTCATTGCCATACAGTTCTAAGAATATATATTTAAAATTAATTGAAAAAGCCTTAACTTATATTGACTTTGTCTTCAGATCAGTTGGAGAATCAATAAGGTCTGTGAAAGAATATCACAAAGAATAACCTACAAGGACAGTAATAGCAACAACAATAGCTGCCTTGTATCGAGTGGTTTATAGGTGTCAGCCACTGTCTCTTACATAAACTTTCATACCTTTTTTCTTAGTCTGTTTTTTGCTGCTATAACAGAACACCTGGGACTGGGTAGTTTTAATGAACAGAAATTTATTGGTTCTGGAGGCTGGGAAGTCCAAAATCAAGGGGCCAACATCTGGTGAGAGCCCTCTTGCTGCATCATCCCATTATGGAAGGGCAAAGACCGGAAGAGAGAGAAAGAGCAAGAGATCAAACTTGAAGCCTCAAGTCCTTTTGTAGTCAGCATTAATCCACTAAAGAGTGTGGAGCCCTCATGACCTAAACACCTCCCATTAGACTCAGCCTCCCAACACTGTTGCATTAGAGATTAAGTTTCCCAAACATGCTTTTTGGGGGACACATTCAAACCATAGTACTTCTTCTTCCCCAAAACTTGTGATGGAGATAGCACCATAGAATCTATCTGCTAATACAGTTTTCTGCTTATTGTTCCCATTCTGTTCTATGGGACTACAAAGGAATTTATGTAATTCTTGGCATTTACAAATCTAGTGGCCTTTAAGAAAGACTCTCAAGAATATCATTTATCATTTTTTATTTTTTATTATTTTTTTAGAGACAGGATCTTGCTATGATGCCCAGAGTGGAGTGTGGTGGCTATTCACAGGCATGATCATAGCTCACTACATCCTCAAGCAATCCTTCCCCTCAGCCTCCTGAGTAGCAGAGACTACAGGCGTGCACCTGTGCTCATTTATTTGTCAAGGCTTACTTCTTCATGCCAAATAGTCTACATGTTTCTGTTTCTCTCTTTTTAATGTTACAGTTTGCCAAACATCCCTATAAATGTGTCTCCCCGAAATGTACATACAAATCCAATGATCTTCTATCATGTACATAATTGAGTATGAGAAAGAAAATAAGTTCCCTTCTTTTGAACTCTAAAATTTTATGTGTGTAGCTTAGGTCATTAATTGTTGGCTCATAGTCATCACATTATTCATATTCACTATTATTAAATTTTGATGACAACTAAAAAATCATGTTGATTTTCACATGAGAACTATTTACCCATGATCATTGTTCCTGAACCTAAGATTATTGATGGGAAGGATTTTGTATAAAATTTACTCTCCCAACAATTTCCAAGTATACAGAACAATTTTGTCAACTGCATGGACATTTTTGTGCAACAGATCCCTAGAAGCTCTCCCCTTCTCCATCCTGCATAACTGAACATTTACACACAGAAAACAACTCCCTACTTGCCCTTCCTGCCAGCCCCTGGCAAACCTCATTCTGCTTTCTGTTTCTTTCTTTTTTTTTATTTCAACATATTATGGGAGTATAAATGTTTAGGTTATGTATATTGCCCTGGCCCCATCCAAGAGAGAGCTTTAAGTGTGTCCATCCCCCAGAAGGTGCACACCGCACCCCTTAGGTGTGAATATACCCATCTCCTCCTACCCCCTCCCACCTGCCCAACACCTGATGAATGTTATTACTATATGTGCACTAAGTGTTGATCAGTTAACACCAATTTGTCTGCTTTCTGTTTCTATGAGTTCCACCACTCTAGATACCTCAGGTAAATGGAGTCATGAAATAGACAATCGTTGAATTGATGTTAGCTTGTTGATGACATTTCAACATCATAATTAACTTATGAAATTCAGCCTTTTATCTC
>CAUYSK010028250.1:0-20621 GCA_963575035.1 Avahi laniger | reverse complement strand
TCAATGGAAACTAGTGAGTTTAGTGCCCCAGTTTAAGCTCCCAGCTGGTGGATTGCACTGTGGGTATGACTCCATTGCCATCAAATAGCTTGAGATGGAAGGCACTGTGTTAAGCTTTGAGGTTACCCTGTCGTTGATTGATGTTTGTGTGGAGGAGCCAGTTATTGAGGTAATCTGATGTCTCTGTGGTAGGCTCTGGTCCTCCAAATGGGGTATATAAATGCCCTGATCTTTGAGAGGGGCCTTGCCATTCCTGAGGGTTATTTGGACCCTGTTTCCCTTAAGGTGGTGGTAAGGGCAAGATAAATTGCATGCAAACCTGGTGCACGCAAGCCTGCGTGTGTGTGCTTCTGTGATTGCTTGATTTGCCACTAGGCGGAACCGCTAATATATTATTCAGGGATACTTCACCACACCTGGAAGGCTGCTCCTGATGAGAGGGGTCAATTGATGCAATTGCTGAGGTCTCTGGTCAGGTTTTTCCTTCCCTGTCCACAAACCCCAATGCTGGTGGCCACCCAGACCCGGAGATCAAACCCTGGAGTTATATTCTTAGTATATGACCTAAGCCAGTCTGGTGGCCCAAATCGACAGGCCTCCAACTATTTTTCAGCGTCAAAGCCCTGTAGATTCACATCAGTTGCATAGAGAAAGTGGCTTTTCTCACTTCTCCTAATCTCCAAGGGTGGAGTCTGCCACCCAGTGTGAAAGTCCCAAAAGTGTACACTGCAGTGTCTCCAGGCTGGTGACCCCTACGATGGTGGCCGCTCATTCCTGGAGAGCTAGCATTGGGTGTGACCACCCAGGAGTTGGCAGGTGCCCATCAAGTGGACTGAATCAACAGGCTGCCAGCTGTCACCTCTGCATCACAGTCCCACAGTCTCCCATCCACTTAGCAGAGGATCCTTCTCTTTCTGTCCTGCACTGAGGCAGCCAAATCATCAACAGTTTCAAGGGGCAGAGACCCCTTTTCAATGTTCACCTCCTGTGCTCTGGTCCCACTGACCACCAGAGGTGAGGTGCCTGTCTCCAAACTCCCTCACCTGGTCATGGGAAGTAACCACTCAGACCAGTCCCTCCCCTGCTCAGTGCTGTCCCAACACAGAGCACCAGAGAGTTCAAAATGATTCCTGCTACTGTCTCCTCTCCACAGAGTCTGTGGTTCTGTGCCATGGCTTTGCACCAACTTCAGGAGCTTCCCTGTCTGAGTGTCTGTGGAGGTCTGTCAGGGAGCTGTGGGTCCTTCTGTGGGTCAGACTGCACTGTGCTGGCTGGCTGGGTGGGCGTGGCCCTCCCGTGCTCTATTCCCTATTGTATGTCTCACACTCTCCCATCTTTGCGAACATATCTCCCTTTCACCATTTTTCCCCCTGCACTGCACGTCCCAGCTGTTTCTCTGCAGATTCACAATGCTGTTTTGTGGGGGAGTGATCCACTCATGTATAGCCATCTGAGTTCTTTCTCCTCCTTCTCACTGGGAGTAGTGAGCCAAGATGCCACCACTAAATAGCTATTTTGTCCTCTCCTTCTTTTAAAACAACAAAAATAGATTTGATTGTTTAATCCTAAAATCACGAGTTTTAGGCAAATTCCTGTTTTTAATTTAAAAAATAATATTGGTGCAAGAAAATAATTGTGACATTGTAACTCCATGGAAAATAATAAACAGTTTACTTGTTCTCAACTCTGAACATGATTCTCTACTGTAAACATTTATTAAAAGTTATTGGATGTAGTTTCAGATATTTTGATTTATATATAAATAAACAGCATTATCCTGCACCAAAATGACTTTTACAAGGCCACCTTCCTAAATTCAATGGATATTTTCTGTATCATTTCACTTGATTTTTTGCAATGATATTGACCTTTGTTGAGCTTTATTTATTTGAAATATTCTCATCTTGCATTACCAAGAATTAGTATTTGGTTTTTTTGTTTGTTTTTGAGACAGGGTTGCTTGCTCTGTTGCCCTGGGTAGAGTGCAGTGGCATCATCATAACTCACTGCAACCTCAAACTCCTGGGCTCAAGCAATCCTCCTGCCTCAGCCTTCGGAGTCACTGGGACTACAGGCATGTGCTGCCACCACCATGCTCAGCTTTTTTTTTTTTTGAGGGGTGGGTAGGGGGGTTGAAACAGGGTTTTTTTTCACTATGTCGCTCAGGCTGGTCTAAAACTCCTGGCCGCAAGTGATCCTCCTACCCTTGCCTACCAAATGCTAGGATTATAGGCGTGAACCACCATGCCCAGCACAGAATTAGATGTTTTATCTTTCCCTATAATATTACCCCATTCTTTTCCCAACTTCATCTACTCAAGTACTACTCATCCTTCCATTCTCAGATGGCAGGTCATTTTCAAAACCTTTGATTCTTTCCTTCAAAGCACCCATCAGAGTGATCATTTTATGTTTATTAATGAAGTTTGTTGATTAAGGATCCTTCACCACAGCAGCACACAGGAGGATGGAAAGTTTTGAGTTCAGTTGTGTCTTCAAAAAGTTGTGGTGTATCTGGAGTATAGAAAGAGCTTAATAAATATTTAAATGAATGAATGAGTAAAAATCCTTTTAACAAAAATCAGAGGACATAAATAGTACTGTTCTGAACCTCATGCTATTCATTGTATATTTTAAAAATATCTTTAAACTTTCTTGCAGCTTATTTGAGTTTTATCTTTTCCTAAAAGTTTCACCTTGAGGCTAGATATTGCTGGTTTGTGTTTAATATGCTGCTTGCTCATGGGTATGGGGTCATTCACTTTGGGCTGGGATAGGTACCAACTTAAAGGGACTCTGTCTGGTTAAATCTGTGACAATTCAGATTTCAACAAAGAATGATCGTAAATGATTCAAACACAATCTATAAAAATACTTGGGTTCATGATGATACTCAATAAAAAAAATCAACCTTGTCTATTTAGACCAACTGCTTAATCAACTGTTTCCTTTGAAATTTGATAAGTAAAGAAAAAGAATAATGAATTCTTCATTTAAATAGTAACTCTATTTTAGGATATTAATTAGCTTTGTTTAGTAAGGGAAAGCTAGAGAATTCTATAAAAGAATTTGTAGGAATGATCAACTTTTACAAATCTTGATTATATATATTCTGGTAACAATCATCAATTAGTTTTGAAATCATAAGATGAACAGTTGATGAGACACTGGACGTTGTACGACACTGAAGTCAGAACACAAAAAGTGCGTCTTGCTTGTGTAGGGAAAAATGGACTGTACTTCGGTCCTGAAGATACAAAAGGAGCAAATTAAATCCATGGTGTTGCTTCCCTTATTTTGGATATTTTGGGACAGTTAGAACAATTTGAATAAGTGATAATGTAGCATATTAAGAAATTATTTCAGGTGAGATGATAATATTTTGGCCATGTAGCAAAATACTTCTTTTTAAAAAATGCATACAAAAGATAAAAAAGAAAAACAAAGGTATTATCTGATAAACTTCAACTGAAAAATTTGTTACTATCAGATCAGCATCTCAAGTAGGAAAAAATAAATGACTCCAAAGGATAGGTTTGAGGTACAAAGAGCGAAGAATAGAGATAATGAAAAACTATAAATAAACCTTGACTTATAAAATAATAAGAATAATGTCTAGAGTGGTTTAAAAAGAGAAAAATCAGATTTATAATACAATACTACATGGCGAACATAAGTTACGAGGGATGAAGGGAGTTATGGGGGTCTAAGGCCTTGCTACTTCAAGTGTGTTCCATGGAGCAGGAGTGTCAGACTTACCTGGGAGCTTATTAGAAGGCACGATAAGGCCTCCCCTAGACCTGCTGAATCAGAATCTACAGTCTCATGGCGTCCTTGAGTGTTACATATGGACAATAAATTAGAGAATCATTGGTCTCAGGGCTGGAAGAGGGTAGAGATATTGTCAACTACATATTTCAAAGTAAAGGCTGCTTGTAGAAATTATAAATGTAATCAATGAATTGAAATTTCATGAATAAAAATTATTTTGTAATTTCAAAACTAGAAAAGGGAGGAACATGAGAAGGGAATAATTTAAAAGGCAAGAAATGTGAGAAAAAATATGGATTAACCAAAACAAGTAGCAGAAAACATGATAGACAATATAAGCTCAAATATAAAAGTATAAGCAATAGGCCTTTACAAATTCTCTTCACAGCTGTTCGGTGTTTCTCATCGTTCCTAGTTTGAGGTGGCCCATGTGGTGTCTACCCAAACAGTGGATGTTGGAGAGTTTCTCAGAACCTTCATTCACTCCTTCCCTCTACTCTTGCCTCCTGATATGAGAAGAATAGAAAACCAGGAGGAAAGGTTGTGGTTGACTTCTAAATCCCTTTGTTGCTCTCTTCCTGAAGTTCACTATGGACTATTGTTGAACCCCTTTCTTCATTTTATAGCTGCTTTGTTTGGCTTAGTTTTCTGATATTTACACATAATTTCAATAGTATTTTTAGTTTTTCAAGGTGCTAGAGATTGGGGAAGTTTTAAGCTTTCTTTCATTTTACCTGAGAATTACAAGAAGGCTTTTGGATAAATGACCCCCAAATTTAAAAGCTTAAGATAAAAAAATATTTATCTCTTACCTTCTGAAGGTCAAGAATCAGGGCACAGCTAAGCTGAGTGGTTCTGGGGCAGGCTTTCTCAACAGGCGCTGTCAAGATGGCGGCCAGAGCTATGAGCACCTAAAGATTTGTCTGGGGATAAAGAATCCATACCCAAGCTTACTTCCCTTGCTGTGGACTGAGGACCTCAGTTTCTTGTCACTCGGTCTCTTCCTAGGACTGCTAACAGGGCAGATTGTTTCCCCTGCGGTGAGTGACAAGTGAGAGACCAAGAAAGAGGGTCCATCATCCTTTTATCCTGAATTCAGAAGTGACATATAATTTTTGGCATATTCAATTTGTTAGAATTAAGTCACTAAATTTAATGGGGTTAAGCAAGACTTCTTGAAGAGAAAAGTATTAAAGAATTTGTGGACATAATTTTAAAAGCACCACAATGAGTATAAAGGACTATGATGTGGATGGTGACTAGATATTCTATACTTTTTTACTGAGGATAAAAATAAGAATGCAATTATTACAGTGTGAGAATTATAAATCCCAAAGTGTCAGATAATACTATTTTTATTTAGCATATTCCTTCAGCAATTTTATTTTCTTATTACAAAAAAAGATTCATGTTCAATATATTGAAAAGAACAAGGAAATAGAAGTAAGAAAATATCTATATCTTGACCAAAATGCTCCTTTTTCTGCCAAATGTTTCTGTACACACGCATGCGCGGGGAGGTGTTGGCAAGCCCCCACCTCCACGCCATACCACTGTTCTCAGTGTCTCTTCCCAGAGTTCTGCAACTTTGCACGCTTTCACAGCTAAGGATTGTTGGACCCTGGAAAAGAAGACGGCTTTTATTAAGCATAAATCTAAAAGGAATAAGAGTTTGTTTTTTTTTTAAATCAATTAATCTCTGATGGCATTGTTTTTCTTTGTTAAAGATGAACAAATTTGAGCCGATTTGTGATTTTGGTTGACTTTTTTATAATGTGGGTTTAAAATGGCAGCTTTTCTTATTTTTCATTCCAATTTGGGTTTAATTAAGATAGACCTGTCAGAAAAATAAAGCAGAGAAAACAGCAAAAGATAATGTCTAATCACCACCTTTCATAGCTAGGCTTTGACAGTGCTAATCTTCTGGAACACGCGGGGTCTGGCAGTGGCTGGAGGCCACTCAGTTATGTTTTGCCCACTGTTCTGAGACCCCCAGCATCAATCTCCAGAAAAAGATTGTTTTTTAAGATTTTGTTTTCTTTGCAAGTAAAGTGAATCTATTTCAAGTTTGAAAGAAAATTATTTTATAGAAACTGTTATCAAGATCTGTGAATGCCTGAATAATAGTCATAGTGAAAATACATAGATTGCCCAACTTATTTTTCTTTTTTCTTTCCCCTGAGACAGGGCTCACTCTGTTGCCCAGGCTGGAGTGCCGTGGCATCATCATAGATCACTGCAGCCTCAAACTCCTGGGCTCAAGTGATTCTCTTGCCTCTCAGCCTGCCAAGTAGATGGGAGTACAGGCCCACATCAGCATGTCTGGCTTATTTTTCTATTTTTTTTTAGAGATGGGGTCTCTCACTCCTGGCCACAAGTGATCCTCCTGCTTGTCCTCCCAAAGTGCTTGGATTGTAAGCATGAGCCACTCCTCCCGGCCCAACTTCCTAGTATTTCTATCAGGGCTCCATGTGTTTGCATGTGACTAGCAAATACATGCGTATAGTGCCATGCTTTTTGTTATTGCTGTTTTGTGTTGTTTTCTGATTACGAAAAAGAAAGAAAAAATACGCTTATTTTATGAAGGGTAATGAATGCTGGGAATTGTATTGAATGGCATGTTGCAGGCACTTGAAATATAGTAATGACTTAAGCTTGATTTCAGAATGTCTCAATTATGTAATGTGAACCGTAATGGAGGCTCCACAAAGTTATCAGAACCCAGGTTCCTACTATCTTTTTGCTCTTCTGCTATCCTTAATGCATGGCTTCCATCCTCAAATTTACCTCATGCACAAGGTAGTTATTGGACTCCCACTAACATTACTGCAGTCCAGATAGGAAGAAAAGGCGAAGGCTTCCCTACCAGTTTCAGAGTTCTTAGAGTTTTCCCCGAAGCTCACTCAATAGCTTCTTCTCACATATCATTGTAATATGTGAGAACTTCATAAATATGGGCAGCTAGAAAAGTGTAATTTTTGGATGGGCACATTGCTGTTTCCAATGATACAGAGATTCTGGAAATAATCAAGAAGCTGAGAATAGATATTAAGCAGGCAACTAGGTTGTGGGGACTGGAAGGATGGGCTGGGGTTTGGGCAGGGGTAGAGTTAATTTTACACAACGTCATCAGGAGTTTAAAAGAGTGAGCACTGATATTCTCTATATGCTATCACCTGTAATATATTAATATAATCGTTGGTCATGTCTTCACATAAAACATAAAACTTGAGGTTAATTGTAAATTATAAAAGCATAATAGCAAACATTTAAAAGTTTAATCTAGATAAAGATGCAGCCCCAGGATTCTTTTATTTTAATATAATAATATTTTGTAAGTTCTAGATATTTGAAGAGGTCCAGGCTGCTCAAATTCGCCTGGCTATGTGGTCACTAACGATAGTCGTCTCCTTTTCAGTTTACCATTCTTTCAGACCTCAATGCAGATTTCTGCAACTGGTTTCTGGAAAAGAATAACCAGTAGAGGGCACTTGCTGAAGACGGAAATTACAACACCATTTTACATTTACGTAAGATTTTAAACTAAAAATAAAGAAAAAACTTATGTATATTATTTTGTAAAAAACCACCCAACACTTTAGTGAGATGAAGTATTCTTATCCCCATTCCACTGATAAGGAAAATGGTTCACTGTAGAATGATTAAATAACCTGCACATCAACATCGAATACATTCATGGTCTAACTGGTTTCTCAGTGTAGATCTTCCAACTCCGTGATTCATATAAGAGATAATAAGAAATCCAAATCATCTCCCAGAAGATGAAACTTCAGACAAAGGCATCTATGTTCATGGCCACTAAAGAGCAACAACCTAATCCCGAAAGACTTATCAGTTAAGGGAAAATGGAGCCTACTATGCTGACAAGCCTGGGGCTGTGGAAAAGCTAAGTCTACCAGCTTGCGCCATGCGACTCCCTCAGTCTCAACAGTCCTTAGGAACATGCATGTAGATGGTAGAGACACAAGTTACTGGTGGCAGAAGTGGTAACAGCCACTTAAACAGAAAATTACAAGCACAATATTATGATCTATGATATGACATTTTAATTGTGTAAAATGGAAGTCTCTGGAAAGAAAGACTTTTATAGTCAATTTCATTTAATAGAAAACCTTATTGGAATTTAATTAAAATGATCATAAAAGATAACTGCTGTCATTCATTTTCCAATGTGAATGTGGGTGACCAAAAATAGCAACATTTTTTGGTAGGTCTGAAATTTTCATTTGTTTTGTTTTTATTTATGGATCTGAATTTTTTATAACTCAATACTTATTAGACTGCTCTAAAAAGATAGCATAGTGGAGTTATCTGGTTACCTCTATAAATAGGCTAAATGTAAACTGTTAACATTTGCTCTTTAACTGTAGAATTCAACTATCCATCATAGTTTTGTTGTTCAGATCATAAATAGATCTAACCTAATTAGTCAAGAAAATGACTCATTAGTGGCTACAAATTAGCCATGGGCTGACACTGTTAAAATGCAAACATAATACATATTCATACATAAACAGGAGGGTAGACTACATCATCACTTTGTTAGACCACATTTTATAATGAATGCTTGACAAATGTTATAAACAACTTTATACAATACTTCACCATTTTCTGTGTGAGGGGAACTTGGAAAGAATATAGAGAAAACCACAACAGTGACTCAAAGGGCTAAAAAGGCTGATAAATGATGTAAGATTAAATATTTATTTAGTTTTAAGAAGTTGTTCCAAGGGTACCTAAATACACATCTTCAAGTACATTATATAACTATAATTTTTTGACCATATATTTTAATCCATGAAGGGAAAAAAATAGGCATAATACAATAGGATATACTAACAAATAAAAAGGTAAAAAGATTCTTAACTATAGAGAAGCTATTAACAAGTACAGTTGCCAACAAGTGCAGTTGGGAAAGTTTGTTACTTAGCTTACTTTATGAATAGGATAAATATTCAACAAAGAAGAGCTTGTGGGTGAGAGATCGTATTTGCATAGTGATAGGAGTGTAGAGTAGCTGGGGTGGAGTCACAAAGGAGCAGTTGGGAGCCATGTTGTAAGTGACCAGCAAATCAAGCAAGCTATGTGGTTTGAAAATTTTTCTGTAAGCAATACAAAAAGTGGAAAATAATTTTAAATTAGACAATTATATGATACTTAACAGAAACTTAGTCACTTATCCTATAGGATTTAAGTTTTATTAAATTTACAATATTTGTTAAATTTTTCTTTCTGTATAAGGTACTACAATAGGGTCAAAAACTGTCTATCAGAATGCTGGGAGGAGAAATAAAGATAAGTAGAAAGTTGTTCCAGCTTCAAAATTTTGAGTCCTTACTGTCAGTAAGAATGGTTAAACAAGATAAATATTTTTAGAACCTCTTATAGCTTTAAATTTCATTAGTCAATGATTTTTAAAGACACATAAAGTTAATATATCTAGAAACATTCAGTGGATTTTACCAAATTTTAAAATACTAAAACATTTATTAATTGTTAAATACAGTTGTCCCTTTATATCCAGAGATTCTGCCTTTGTGGGTTCAACCTATTGCTGATTGAAAATATTCATGAAAAATCTTGTATCTGTAGTGAACATGTACAGATGTTTTTCTTGCCCTTATTCCCTAAACAATATAGTATAACTATTTACATAGCACTTACATTGAATTAGGTATCACATTAATAAGTAACCTAGAGGTGATTCCGACTATAAGGGAGCACATGAACAGGTTATATGCAAATTTTAGAGACTTGAGAATCCTCTGATAGGTCCTAGAACCAATCTCCATGGATAGTGACAGATGACTGTATTTTCTGTTCTTTAACTTATTGATGGATCATATTAAAGACAGAAATGAGAAATTAGTCTGGCCATCCCATTAAAGATTTTATTCTCAGACTATGATCCCACAATGAGAAGCAAATCAACCCAAATGACAAAATTGATTGGCTTCACTAGAAGTTGCCAACTGGGTAGAGCAAGAAAGTTAATTTATAAACAGACTGTAGATATGTCTCTGGGTGTCCTTGATATTGAGATGCTTTAGAGACAATCTTCTTGGTCTCAGAAGGAACCCTAAAATATTGGATAGGTCAAGAAACTTCTAGACATCCTACTATGTTGCAAAGGAAGTACCTATTACAAAGGCACTTAAAAGAGTCTAGAGTTGAAGAGAAACACCCTAGCTCCTTGATACACCAAGCCAGATCATCCGTACACAGGGTCTTGTGACACCCCATCAAACCAAATCTTCAGTGGAGTTCAAGGAGATCATCATAGAATGTCATAATTTAGCCTCAACATCAGAGAAAATATATTGGAAATGACCTAGATATAAAACACTTTGAAATAATCCCTCACATTCTTAGGATGGCAGTCTGATCGTGGCATAAGATGTCACAGGGAACCTTGCTAAGATTGTATGTGAGATCTTTCTACCACAGCAAGGACAAATTGGCCACTGATCTAAAGCAACATTGATAGGTAAGTTTTAAAGTAAAATAATGGAGTATGTCTTCTGTACGTGCCTCACCTGCCAACAGCACAATTCTAGTGAAACTGTAAAGGTTGGGCATGGACAGAAGGTAAAGGTGCAGGACCTTTGTAAATGCCTTCATACGAACTGCTTACTACTACCCGCTGCAACAAACCATGAATGTGTTCTGGTCATTGTCTGCTTATCTTAAGTTCAAGTCTTTTCCTTATGGAAGAGCTATGTCTCTGAGAATGGAAAAATGCTACTCAATTTCATGTTTTCTTCTTTGGAAATCCTCATCTAACATTTAGAGTTACTGTCATTAAGAAACTCTACAAAGCACTACGCTTACTCACATAGTCCACCATCTGTGCTTGGGATTGGAAAACAATGGCCCCCAGCACAAACATGGTCTGCCAACTATTGTTAATAAAAAAAAAAGTTTTATTGAAGCATTTGTTCATTTTATATTGTATGACCACTTGCAGCAGCAGAGTTGAGTAGACTCTCTCTTCAAGAGAGACCACAGGTCCACAAGTCTGCATTATTTATTGTCTGGCCCTTTACAGAAAATGTTTGCTGGTCCCAGATCTGTATTATACTTGATTTTCAGGCAAATGGGATTCTTATATTAAACTGAGCCAAATTTTGCAAAACACTGGAACTTTCCAGGCCCAATGTAATGTTCATACCTATAGTTACAAAAAGATCAACTAGCTTGACAGTTAATTGGCTCTCTATAAATTATTATAGTAAAGGCCAATTTGTAAATACAATACCACCACCTATGATCTTTGACTCTACCTTGTTGCAAGCAGACATGATTAGATATTACAAGGAGCTCATAGAGTACACACAGTCTTATGAACAGATATGGGCAACTTTCTTCAGGATCCCTCTAATCACCCCTCGCATGAACTAAAACCTAGTCTTCTGGAAGAGGCATCAAGAGAAAAACAGTACTTGCACCCTTTTGGAAAGAACATTGTTAAGTTCTCTAAACAACTATCACTGGGATAAGTCTCAAGACATTAATTCCTAGATTTGCGAATGCCAGTTAGAGAGACAGATATCATCCTTGGCTTAGAATGACCCAATGTGTTCTACATTTTGAAAAGATCACTCGGAATGTTGGCTGAAAAAAAATTGAAGGGAGGAAAAAGTAGGAACAGGGAAACTATTAAATGGCTGTTGCAACTGTATACATAAGAGTTATATTTTGGATTGGTCACTTTCCATTGTCTTCAAGAAGGTATAGATTTGAAACATTTTGGAGTGTAGATTCAGATAGAGTTGGACAATTTTCAAGCAAAATATAGTAAAAAGGAAAAGTGGAAAATAAAGTAACTAAATCCCAAGTCGAAATTTTTTCAAGTCCTTCTATCCCAGCTCCCAGAGTCACAAAGCCCAGATGTTTGAAGAGACACATTATGTCACATTATTAAGCAACAAATAACTTCTATTGCATATAAACTATTAAAAAAATTCAAAAAAGGAAAATCTAACAACTTCATTTTACAAAAGTTCTTTAACATTGATATGAAAACTGAAAGACTGTCCAAGTTAAGAAATAGGTCAATATTATTTATTAATCCATGTATAAATTTAGCATACAATATTACCAAATAGATTCATGACAATTATGAGAAAAGTATGTCATGTTCAAGTAGTGTTTTTTTTTTTAAGGTAGATATACTAGTCATGTACACATATAATGTGATGGTCCCAGATTGAATATGAAGACCCAAAAACCAGGAGAGCCAATGTCCTAGGGCAGGAGAAGCTGGCTGTCCAAACTCAAACAGAAGAGATATGAATTCACCCTCCCTCCACCCTTTGTTCTATCTGAGCCCTCAACAGATGGGATTGATGACTGCCCACATTGATGAAGGTGATCTTCTTTGCTCAATTTACTTATTTAAATGCTGATCTCGTCTGGAAACACTCTCACAGATACCCACAAATAATATTTATCAGCTGCCTGGGCTCCCTTAGCTCAGTTAACTAAAGATATGCAATCTAATTTACTATCTAAAAAGATTAAGGAAAATAACTTTATATGATCTTCTCAGAAGGTATTCATATATTTATTTTTTTAAGATTTATCTAGTAATTATAAGACATCAGGAAAGTATCTAAATGCTTTTTAAAATAGTGTTCATCAAATGTGTTAACATGTGAATACGTTAATGTTGATAACAGTTGAAAAGAGAGAAGATGGCATGAATATTAGAAAGTAGAAATAGAACCACATTTATATCATTTTTCCCACCTATAGCCTGGAATTTGGACCTGGTGCTGGTGAGTCATCTTTTATGATACAGTTGATGAAATCATCATGAGAAATGGTAGAAAAATAATATGAAAGGAATAATTTTCCCTGAGTGTCTTTTTGGTTCTGAGACATCTACTTGCTACAGAACTCTTACCTACACTTGGATTATGATATAAGAGAAATAGAAACGTCTACTTTGTTACAGCCATTGTATTTTTAGTGGTTTCATTATATTAGCTTAGTGCTTTTTAGAAATTAGTCCCTGAAAATGGAATGCTGCCACAACAAAATATAAAATAGTTTTTATATTTTCATTTTTATGTGTATGCTTTGTGTATCCTTTAATATGCTATACTATCTAGTGGATTTTATATCTTAACATTTTAAATAAATGAGTTCTATTTCTTTTCTGTTTTCTCACTAATTCATTTCAGTTATAAGTTTTAACTTGTAAAATTAGTTCTTATTTTTATTGAGACAGGGTCTCATTTTGTTGCCTGGGCTAGAGTGCAGTGGCATCATCATAGCTCACTACAACCTGAAATTCCTGGGCTCCAGTGACCTTCCTGCCTCAGCCGGCCAAGTAGCTGGGACTGCACGTGCATGCCGCCACGCTATTTTTTGTAGAGATATGGTCTTATTCTGGCTTATGCTGGTCTCAAACTCCTGGTCTCAAACGAACCTCCTGCCTCAGTCTCCTGAAGTGCTAGGATTAGAGGTGGGAGCCATAGCACTTAGCCTAAATTAGTATTTTTGACTGCAGATTATAATAATTATATATATTTATGGGTTACAATGTGTTTTCTTGATATATGCATACAATGTGAAATGATTGAATCAATGTAACATATTTATCACTTTGCTTATCTGTCATTTTTTGTATGTGAGACATTTGAAATTTAGTTATATTCACTACTTGCTTATATTCATCTGCTGTACCTGAATCTTTGTAACCTTTAATCAACAACTTCCTCTTCTTTCCCTCCCCACCCCAGCCTCTTATAACCGTCTATTTACTCTCTACTTTCATAAGTCCAACTTTTTTAGATTCCACATATACATGAGATCATACGGTATGTCTTTCTGTGCCCCGCTTATTTCACTTCCCATAGTGTCCTCGGGTTCATCCATGTGTCACACATGATAGGATGCTTCTCTTTAAGGCTGAACAGTGTTCCATTATCCAGTCATCCACTGACAGATACTTACGTTAATCGCTTATCTTGGCTATTGTGAATAATGGTGCGATGGACATGAGAATGCAGATATTTCTTTGACATATAGATTTCAGTTCCTTTGGACATATACCCAGAAGTGAGATTACTGGATCATGTGACAGTTCTATTTTTAGTTTTTTGAGGAAGCTCCATGCTGTTTCTCATAATGGCTGTACTAATTTACATTCCAATCAAGGATGAAAGAGTTCCCTTTTCTCAGCATCCAACTTTTATCTTTCATCTTTTTGATAAAATCCGTTCTAACAGTTGTGAGGTGATATCTCACTATAGTTTTAATTTGCATTTCCCTAAGGATTAGTAACACTCAATATTTTCTTACGTACCAATTAGCCATTTGTATGTCTTCTTTTGAGAAATAACTGTTTGGGTCCTTTGCCTATTTTTAAATTGGACTGTTTTCTTGCTATTGAGTTGAATTCCTTATATATTTTGGATATTAATCTCTTATCCAATGTATAATGTGCAAAATATTTTTTTCCCAATCTGTGGGTTGTATCTTCATTTTGTTAATTGTTTCCTTTGATGTACAGATGCTCTTGAGTTTTATGTCATCCCATTTGCCTGTTTTCGCTGATGATGCTTTTGGGGTCCTGTCTAAAAAAATCACTTCCCAGACCAACGTCCTGGAGTTTTCCCCTGTGTTTTCTTGTAGTAGTTTTACAGTTTTGAGTCTTACATTTAAGTCTTTAATCCATTTTGAGTTAATTTTTGTATATGATGTGAGACAAAGGTTCACATTTATTCTTCTGCATCTAGATTTCAACTTTTCAAAGAGACTACCCTTCCTCCATTGTTTGTTATTGCCACCTTCAGCAAAAATCAATTGACTGTAATTGTGTGGCTTTATTTCTGGTCTTTCTATCCTGTTTCATTGCTCAATACATCTTTTACCTCCATGGTTAAATTTATACCTATGTAGCTAATGTTTTTATGCTATGCAATGGAATGTTCTGTATATGTCTATTATACCCATTTGGTTTAAATGTCGTTCAAGTACATTTCCTTATTGATTTTCTGCTTAGCTGATCTGTCCAATGTTGACAGTGAGGTATTAGGGCCCCCTGGGCCCCTACTATAACAGTATTGCAGTCTTTCTCTACCTTCAGATAATTTAATAATTGCTTTATGTGTTTAGGTACTCCAATGTTGAGTGCTTATGTGTTTATAATTGTTATGTCCTCTTGGTGAATTAACCCCTTTATCATTATGTAATGATCTCTTTTTTATAGTTTTTGACTTAAAGTCTGTTTTGTTTGATATAAGCCTAGCTACCCATGATCTCTTTCAGTTTTCATTTGTGAGGAGTGAGATTTTCTATCCCTTCACTTTTAGTATATTTGTATCCTTACTGGTAAAGTGAGTCCTTTATAGGCATCCTATGGTTGGATTTTGCTTTTTTTATCCATTTGGCCACACTGTGTCTTTTTATTGGAGAATTTAAGTCATTTACATTTAAAGTAATTATTGATAGCTAAAAAGAATTGGAACTGCCATTTTGTAATTTGTTTTCTGTTTTGTAGGTCTTATTTTCTGTTTTTGTGGGTCCTTTGTTTCTTTCTCTCTTGCTGTCTGTCTTTGTGGCTTGATGGTTTTCTGTGGTGGTATGCTTTGAATCCTTTTATATTTGTGCAGCTAGTATAGGTTTTTGCTTTGTGGTTATCATGAAGTTTACATAAAACATTATCTTTATAGAAGACTACTTTGAGATGATAACAACTTAACTTTAATTGCATACGAAAAATTTATACTTTTATCCCTCCCCCACCATTTATGATTTTGATGTCAAAATTTACACTTTTTTGTAATTTGTATCTCTTAACGAATCATTGTAGCTATAGTTGTTTCTAATATTTTTGTCTTTTAATTCTCATAGTAGGTATAAGATTGCTTTACACACCACCCATACAATATTAGAGAATTCTGATTATTACTATGTATTACTAATGCTGTTGAGTTTTTTTCTTTCATGTGGTTTTCGTTATTAATTAGCAGCCTTTCATTTCAGCTTAAAGAATTCCCTTTAGCAATTCTGTAATGTAGCGATAGTGGTGATGAACTCCCTCAACTGTTTGTATGGGAAAGTTTCTATTTCTTCCTCATTTCTGAAAAGCAATTTTACCTGGTAAAGTATTCTTGGTTGGCAGGGTTTTGTTTTCCTTCAGCACTTTGAATATAACATTTCACTCTCTTCTAGACTACAGGATTTTTGCTAAGAAATTCACTGAGAGCTATATTTGGACTCCCATGAATGTGATATATTTCTTACCTCTTGCTGCTTTCAGTATTTTCCCTTTGTCTGTGATTTCTGACAATTTGATTATGACATATATTGGTGAACCTCTCTTTGGGTTGAATTTGATTGGTGACCTCTGTTCTTCCTACACCTGGATGTTGTCTTTTCTCAGATTTTGGAAATTTTCAGCCATTAGTTCCTTAAAATATGTGTTCTAGTCCTCATCCTCTTTCTTCTCCTTCTGTAATTGCCATTGTGTAAAAGTTAGTTTGCATAATAGCATCCCCAAATTTTTGTAGGCCTGTTTTATTCTTTTTGCTCCTCTGATTTGATAGTTTCAAGTATCCTATCTTCAAGCTCACTGATTTTTCTCTACTGCTTAAGTTTGCAGTTGAAACTTTCTATTTATTTTTTTGGTTTAATTATTATATTCTTTTCCTCCAGGATTTATATATTTTTTAATTGTTTCTGTTATCTAACTTATTGTTAGATAGATTGTAGATAGATTGTAGATAACTTATTGTTATCTAACTTATTCTGTTCTTGGATTGTTTTCTAAATTTGATTTAATTTTCTATGTGCATTTTATTGGAGTTCCATAACTTCTTGAAGAGGATCCTTCTGTACTTTTTGTCATTTTACAGATCCCCATTTCTTTTGGGTCCATTATTAGAGTTCTATTAGTTTCTTTGTGGTTTCATATTTCATTTGTTTTTTGTAATTCTTGCATCTTTAAGTTTATGCATGTGTATTTGAGAATAAGGCCACCTGTTCTAGCCTTTGTAGGTGCTCCTTGGGGGTGATAGGCCTTTACTAGTTAGTCTAGCCTGGGATTCTGGATGGGCTGGCTGGTAGCAATGCAGGACAGGCAGACTTTGGTGTCAGGTTCTCTGGTTGGGCTGGGTAACTTCCTGTGCTCCAACATCAAATGGTACTGCTGGCTGGCTCCACATTCTAGTGAGCCCACTGGCTGAAATTTGACAATAGGCAGAGTGCTGGCTGGGCTCCGCAATCACCTTTATTTGGGCAGGTTTTCAGGTTGTCTTCCCTGGCTATTTTTTGGAATCTGTAGTTTAGGCAGGACTGTACACTGGGCTTCAAGGCTGCATGTAAGGTCTCTGGGGTTGCTGTTCAGGCACACACAGTGATCAGGGCCAGGCTATGCCCCACAGATATATGTGGACTTGTACTTGCCTCTCACAATAGGGTAGGCTTAAGCAGAGCACCAAGGCTTGGCGGAATCATTGATCAGCAGCTGGGTATGGGCAGGGGCAGATGCTCCCCCCTTGAGAAATTGATGACTTACAGTTGCCTCCTACTCTGGGAAGATTTAATGGGAACACAGGAGCTGTGTGGAGAAGCCAGCTAGGGACTTGAGCCTCTGAGACCTGTGGACTGTGCTTCCTGTAGCATGATGCTGTTTGTTAGTCTCTCTGCAATGGTGCCTTCATTGGCTGAAGTGCAGAGCAATCATCAAGATTCACCTGCTGGTTGCTGTGCACCCTACCCCTGTTCTTTATTTCTAACTGATTTTAGGTGGTCCAGCCCTGTTGGTATTCCCAGTGTTTCCCAGGAGACAAGACAGGAGTGAACCTTCTGTGAGGGGTACCAGAATGGAAGGGAGACTGCAAGTCTACCTCCAACTCTCCTTTCCCATGGTGCAGACCATGGATTCAGGGGACTCCTGTGTGGTACCGTGTCAGCTTGGGGGAGGGGCAGCACAGTCAAAGAGAACCATTCTTCTTGCTCTTCAAATGTTTTTTCTCAGTTCTGCGGTACAAGGGTGTATCTCAGCATCAATTCTAAATTATGGGATATTAACAAAGGTATTCTTGCCTGTGGATTGTTGCTAATTGGACTTCTGTGGAAGGTACTGGCACCAGAGACATTTTATTCTGCTATTTTGCTGACATCACTTTATTTTTTATTTTTGCCTTTTTAGGTATACTTTATTATTTTTTGGTAATTTTTTGGGTTTAGGGTTTTGTTTATATTTATCCTGTCTTTGTTAGAAATATAAGTATTTATCATCATAAATATTTCCTTCTGTATTACTTTAGCCAGTACATCCCATAAATTCTATCACTTAGAATTTTGCTAAGATATTTTATACCTAATCACCAACATTGGTTTGATTTTTTTCCTTTGGATGGAAGTTGAATAAGACTATAATTTTTAAAAATAAATTTTAACATAGTACATTTTGTTTTTATCTTCTACTTTTGTTATCTAATGATCAAGAAATGTGGTTTGTGGTGATATTTTGTTATTTGGAAATGTCCCATGGGCACCTAAAAATGTTTAAATGCATTGATATATGTAAAATATATTGAAGTACATGACTTATAGTAAATATTATATAGTCTTTCAAATTTTCTATTTATTAACTAAATATTCTCTACCCTTACTTATTTCTTATATCCTTAATTTGTCTTAGGCTGAAAAAGGGGAATTAAAATTTCTACTCTTATGTTTCTCCTACTTCTTATAACTTTGTCTTTATGACAATTTATGCTTTGTCATTTTGTAAACAAATAGTCATGACCATAAAACGATGTGAATTATTTTTATTATAAAGTGTTTTTTTCATTTTGTTAGTATTTTTCAATGAATTAAATATTTCTGATATTTTCAAACTTCTGCTTTCACATTAGTCTGGATAAATTTGTCCATCATTTTACTTTCTTTTCTACCATCCTTAATTATTTTTAAATGAATTTCTTGATTGTAACGAATAGCAGGATTGATTTGTGCTCAAGTTTCCAATGTAATAATTCTCTATTTCCTCATTAAGGGGTGCATTTGTTCTATCTGTATTCATTAATATAATAAATATGCTTGCTAGTAGTATTGTATCATATTTGAAGAAATGCTCACTAATTTCAATGCTTAAATACTCTTTTTAATAGACAATTTGTGTTGTCCTTCTTTGGGTTTTGATATGTTTTATTTCTATTCTGTGGTTCTTCTGTAGCTTATCTATAAAACATAATATAACCCGATATCTACTCCACTAAGATATCAAGGAAATCAGAATACAACTCTCATATAGCTTCTCTTTACTGCCTGACTTTTATTATTTATTTAATGTTTTCTATCTTTTAAATGTTTAGAAGAATTTTAAAATTTTTTTCTTTAAGTATAATATTCATTGTTCCTTAGCCTTAATTCCATATTTAAGTGGATTCAGTGTTCATGATCAATGCTTATACTGTGTTTCTCTATTTAACTTTAAATGGGACAGAGTTTATCCTTATGAAGGTTTACTTTCTTTTTTTTAAAATTAAGGCAGTAGGTGCTTTCAAGATATTTTTTTTGGTCTTTTCCCCCCTTTTTAATTCAAATTATTATGGGGATACAAATATTTTGGCTATATATATCAATTTTGTTATACTTAAGTCAGGGATATAAGTGTGCCCATCATTCAAATAGTGTTCATTGTACCTGTTAGGTAGGCTTTCACCTACCACCTCTTTTCCCTCTTCTCTGATTGATTTCTGCTGAGTTTTACTTCCCTCTGTGCACGTGTACTCATTAATCAATCCCAATTTAATAGCAAGTACATGTGGTGTTTTTTTTTTCCCCCATTCTTTAGATACTTCACTTAGGATAATGGTATCCCGTTCTGTCCAGATTGTTGCAAGATGACTTAATTCACTCTTCTTTATGGCTGCATAGTATTCCACAGTATACATATACCATATTTTCTTAGTCCACTCATGAATTGGTGGGCACTTGAGTTGATTACACATTTTTGCAATTGCGAATTGTGCTTCAGTAAACATTTGCATGCAAATATCTTTTGGGCAAAATAACTTCTTTTCCTCTGGGTAAGTACCCAGTAGTGAGATTTCTGGATCAAATGGTAGGTCTTTAAGGAATCTCCATACTGTTTTCCATAGAGGCTGTACTAATATGCAGTCCCACCAACACTGTGTAAGCATTCCTTTCTCTCTGAATTCATGCCAGCATCTATTGTTTATGTACTTTTTAATGAAAGCCATTCTAACTGGGATAAGGTGGTATCTCATTGTGGTTTTGATTTGCATCTGTCTGATGATTAGTGATGTTGAGCATTTTCTCACGTTTATTGGCCATTTGTCTATCTTCTTTAGAAAAACTTCTGTTCATGTCTTTGCTCACTTTTTAATGGAGTTGTTTGTTTCTTTCTTGTTGATTTGCTTGAGTTCTTTGTAGATTCTGGTTATTAGATCTTAATCAGATTTATAGCCTGTGAATATTTTCTCCCATTCTGTAGGTTGTCTATTTGCTGTTGATTTAGCTGTGCAGAAGCTTTTTAATTTTTTTTTTTTTTTGAGAAAGAGTTTCACTATGTTGCCCTGTCTATAGTGCCATGACGTCAGCTTCTCTCACATCAACGTCAAACTCCTGGGCTCAAGCAATCCTCCTGCCTCAGCCTCCCAAGTAGCTGGGACAACAGGCATGTGTCACCATGCTAATTTTTTCTATATATATTTTTAGCTGTCCAATTAATTTCTTTCTATTTTTGGTAGAGACGGGGTCTCGCTCTTGCTCAGGCTGGTCTCGAACTCCTGAGCTCAAACAATCCACCCACCTCGGCCTCCCAGAGTGCTAGGATTACA
>CAUYSK010028247.1:0-18950 GCA_963575035.1 Avahi laniger | reverse complement strand
GGAAGGAGAAAGGCCCCTGAGAAGCTTGGATACCAGCGATAAGGGTAGGTAAAGCAGTTAAATTTTCCCTCCCTTGCATCTCAAACTGTTGGTGGGCTCCTGAGCAGTTGGAGAGACCTGCCAACACCAGCCCAGAGATGGCTGCCGTCAGTGAGCCGTTAGCCTCTTGCGGACAGGACACCAGGCTCCCAGCTCCCTCAGGCACCTCCCAGCCCACAGACTAGAGCCCATGGGCAGGCGCCATATTGCTTCATTCTCCCCTTCCCCTTCTCTACCCGTGGCTTCCCAGAGAGACAATATAACCACCACCCTAGGCATCTGCAGGAAATGGGACCTTTCCTTTTGGGGCCTCATAGCGAACATGAATGGGGAGAGATAGAAACACTCATACACTGCTGGTGGTACTGCAAACTAGTACAACCTGTGTGGAAAGTAATATGGAGATGCCTCAAAGGGCTGCAAGTAGAACTACCATTTGATCCAGCAATCCCATTACTGGGCATCTACTCAAAAGAACAAAAGACATTCTATAAAAAAAGACATCTGCACTAGAATGTTCATGGCAGCACAATTCACAATTGCAAAGATGTGGAAACAACCTAAGTGCCCATCAATCCATGAGTGTATTAATAAAATGTGGCATGTGTATACCATGGAGTTCTACTCAGCCACAAAAAAAATGGTGATATAGCACCTCTAGTATTATCCTGGATAGAGCTGGAGCCCATTCTACTAAGTGAAGTATCACAAGAATGGAAAAACAAGCACCACATGCACTCACCATCAAGTTGGTATTAACTGACCAACACTTAAATGCACATATAGTAATAACATTCATCGGGTGTCAGGCAGGTGGGGTGGGGAAAAGGGGATGGGTATATTCACACCTAATGGGAGATGGACACACTTAAAGCTCTAACTCGGGTGGGGCAAAGCCAATATACGTAACCTAAACCTAAACATTTATACCCCCATAATATACTGAAATTAAAAAAAAAATTAAAAAAGCTCTTTTTGAAGAATAACCTCAGAATGGCAATTTATGTTTAAATTTATAGCATTTTTTTTTTTTAAAGCTTGCACTCTATCCAAGGTGAGAATAATGGATTTAGAGACCAGGAATAATGAAAGCTTTCAAAAAATGGTATGGTGGGATATCACAATGCTTTAAGATGTTTCACCTCTTTTTCTTCATAACACATTGTGTTATATTCTTCAAATGACTTAAAGATGCCATTTATCTTTCCTTTAAATAAAACCTATTTGGGGGCTTTGTATTAGCAAAATAAAATACATCTCCATGATATAAATAATCATGCTTGTGCCAAATAAAAAATTATTATATGACATTATAAAACAGGTCACATATATGAAACCTGAACATATTTATGATTTCTTAAATATCTCCTTAAAATCAGAAAATATTAAAGACTTAGCAATCTATGTTAACCAAATAAGACAAATATCTACTACTTAGTAAGAAATCCATCTTTACTTACGCAGCTATTTTATTTCCTTCTAATACAGAGAGTCCTAAAAGTCACCATACATAGGGAAAATGGGAAATTGTAGCTAAATGTATCTTTATTTACAAAATATTCTCTACAAAATTTTACAAAATTTTTTCTTTGTGTGGAGATTGTTGGGACACCATGTAGATTATATATAATATAACCTGCATAATTTTCTTCCAAGCATTTTTATTTTGAATTGGCTGGGGACATGAAAAAATAAATTAAAAGATATATTTTGATATAATTTAGTATCTATTTCATCTGGATTTTTTTGAAAGAGTTGACTTTTTACTTGAGAACAATATATTTATAAAAATTATTTATAGCTTTGGTTTAAGTTTATCTTT
Organism: Avahi laniger; assembly: GCA_963575035.1. Taxonomy (NCBI): domain Eukaryota; kingdom Metazoa; phylum Chordata; class Mammalia; order Primates; family Indriidae; genus Avahi; species Avahi laniger. The sequence goes on along the minus strand of CAUYSK010028247.1, from coordinate 17,089 downwards.
ATATATGGATAAGGTTTTAAATATGATGTTTTCTAAATTACTTTTTAAAAATATATTTAATGTTAAGTAGTTGGAAATATTTCTGAATATTAAAAATTATAGTACCACTTTAGTACACAGATTTCATTTCCTTCATTTCTCAATTAATAAATATTATTAATCATGATAATTGAACTGGCTACTTTTTCAAGCTATAATTCGGATCTGCTCTGTATCTGCATTAAGGGTACTACTAAACTAATGCCTGCACTTAACTGATTTCTCCTTCTAAATCCATCCTAACTAATTCTTTCCATAGTCTAAATCTTTTTTTAAAATCCAATCAATTTATTTTTATTTTAATTTTATTTTATTTCAGTATACTACAGAGGTACAAATGTTTAGGTTACATATACTGCTTTTGTCCCACCTGAGTAATTAATAAAAGAATACTTTAATTGTAGCATTTCCCTGAATAACTGTTGGATCGCTATTATTTATAAAATTAAGTTTAATCTTACTCTGTCATTCCAGGTTCCAAAGCCTCTCTGTCTCTAATTGAATCAAAATTCAGAAGGAACCAGATTTGTTGTCACCTAAACATATATATTGGTTTCACACCTTTACCTTTTGCTCTTACCATTTCCTCATTTTATTATTATTATTTTTTTATTTAAGGTTTTTTGTTTCTTTGTTTTTTTTCTGTAGAGACAGAATCTTGCTTTGTTGCCTAGGCTGGTCTTGAACTCCTGGCCTCAAGCCATCATCCTGCTTCAGCCTTCTAAAGCACTGGGATTACAGGTATGAGCCACTGTGCCCCATTCACTTCTCTATTTTAAGTGTTCTTGTTATATTAAGTGGACCCATTCTTGAGACAAACTCAAGTCACCTGCTTCTTCATAAAGCAACTTCTCTCTACCACAATACATAGAGCTTTTTTGTCTTCTGAATTCTTAGGAACTTTACATAGACATGGGAATATGTGTTATCATCTTGTTAATTGTTTTAAAAAACTTTCCTATCTACCCCATCCTAGTTGCAAAAACATTGAGATAAAATTTATATCTTATATCTCTTCATATCTGCATTGCCAAACACATATTAGAACCTCATATACATAAAGAATCATTTAGGACTAACTAATTATCTAATCTGTATCCTGATGAATTTATTTCATAATACACAGTATTCCATGTGATTTGACTTCTAATGTCATTAATGATGTATTCATCTAAACATTTTAATTGGCTGAAGTGAAAAGTTTTCAAGTAATAAAATACAATTTTAAAATTGAGAATCTTGAGTTCGTGGCGATATAAAACTCATTGTTATTATTCAATACAGGCAATTATTTGTATCAATCATGCATTACAACTGGGAACAATAAACAGATCTTAATTATAAGAATGAAGTATCATTTCATCAATTGTCAAAGTTGGACAAGTTTTACTAAAGCAAACTGAATCTAAATGGATCCCATATGTTTTGCTTATAACACCAAATGAAAAGAATTCTCAAAAAATATGTTTTATAGATGGCTTCATGGTACAGTACTAGTACCCCTCGTGAGTCTACTTTGATACCGAATAATGGTTTGGCATGAAGTAAAGAGTGAGGTCATCTTATTATACAAAAACTGTATACAAGAAGATATTGATTTCTTGGTGGTTATAAGTAGCTACAGTGTATAAATATGTCTAGAGAAATACATTAAAAAGAGAAAATTATCATCTATGTAATTATTAATTCACAATTAATCTCATTATGAATCCAAAAATAAATGGAATCACTTATTTTTAAAACAGCATAAAGAAGCAAGAGGGCAAAATCTACTTTCAAATGCTCAGACATTTCCAGTGCCCAAGGGCTTCACGTATAGATTTGCTTTCTTCTGCCAATTTTCCATTTGTGTATTTTTTTTTTTTTTTTTTTTGAGACAGAGTCTCACTCTTTTGCCCGGGCTAGAGTGAGTGCCGTGGCGTCAGCCTAGCTCACAGCTACCTCAAACTCCTGGGCTCAAGTGATCCTCCTGCCTCAGCCTCCCGAGTAGCTGGGACTACAGGCATGTGCCACCATGTCCGGCCAATTTTTTCTATATATTTTTAGTTGTCTGATTAATTTCTTTCTATTTTTAGTAGAGACGGGATGTCGCTCTTGCTCGGGCTGATTTTGAACTCCTGAGCTCAAACAATCCGCCCGCCTCAGCCTCCCAGAGTGCTAGGATTACAGGCGTGAGCCACCGCACCCGGCCCCCTTTGTGTTTTTGAGATGGATTTTATTTTATAATTTTTGATTATTATTAACATTTGATTATACAAAATGATTGGAAAATCAGGTAGTTCTAAACATAACATCTATGAATTTGAGGTTTGTTAAGTAATTATATAGTGGTACACATGGGGCTATATTGTCATATAGCTATGTTTTTCTTTGTATTTTATTTTATAAACAAGTCTTGAAAATAAGGGCTTATTTCCAGAATACAGGAAACCAGTCTATAATAAATAAATCAAGATTATGCACATTTCATAGAAGAACTAGGCAATATAGTGATGATGATCAATGATTGAATCAATTAACAATCTAGATAATTTTTAGGATGTTGGTTCTGTAATTAGATACATAAGATAAAGACAAAAATTATGTTGATGTGAAGTTCAGATTTCTATTCTAAAGAGAAGAACTAGAAATAACCATTTCACCATACATGTTATAATATCTAGGCATCAAAATATAGCTGTCAGTTTTGGATTACTAAAATTATTTTAAACTCAAAAAAGCTAAAGCTAAGGAATTTTGAGTGGTTCTGCCATGACCACATAGCTGGTAGTATATCTGCTTCCAGAAATAAGGTAGCCATCTACTTTATTTGAAAAATATGTTCAGCTTAAATGCCTCAGTCTTTATTAAGTGGAAATCAACCTTAAGTTGAACATATTCATATCATCAGGGGAGCTTGTATTCAAAACACATTTTTTTGGTATCCTCTAAAATTCATTTTATTAAACTGAGCTTGATACCGTGTTATCAGCCTATACACTAATATATTTTGATAACCAATCAAGAGAATCCTTGTCATAGTTGATATAGGCAAACATTATTGAAGACATACATTATCCAACTAGATCATATTCCCTGTCATCTCCACTCACCTTCTAAGTTTTTACATGTAGACCTCTTTGCCCTCATCTTTAATTTCTCATGCTAGACTTAACCTTTTTTAATGATAAATTTAATGATTTTCTAAGACAGGAGAACTGTGCATATCCATAGCATAGTGCTCCAGTAGTATACCCCACTGAAAGAGAAATATATATTAGATCAAATGAAGGTTTTTCCCCAACTGCACCTCCATGACATTTCTGATTAACATTCCACCAGGGAATCTTTCCCTACCAAACCCTCATACCTTGATCACCTTAATTGATATCATTATTCCGGTAAGAATATTAGTGATGCAAATATGTTGTGTCCCCAAGATATGCTAGAAAAGATAATAAGGCTGATAACCTCTGCTCAATTTTATTTGGTTCCACAGGCACCTCTTAACCTCATGGGAATTTAGGATGGCCTTAAATTCAAGGGCACAATCTGAAAACACATATTTTTTTTTGGATATAGGGTTACCAACCATCTTGTTTTGCCCAGGACAACCTTGGTAAGTCCTGTGACCCTGGAAATGTCTCAGTCCTGGGAAAACCAAGATGTAAATATATTTGGATGGAAAATATTTGTTTTTGTTTTCTTTTGTTTGAACTTGAAACAATATTTAAAAATCAGATAATTTGACATTTTAATTTTTTAATTTAATTTTTTTTGATTTGACATTTTTTAAATTTAGGATTTTCATTTGTTCTTGAAAATGCAGATTTGGCAACTATGATGGTGAATTTTATGTTTCAAAGTGGCTAGCCTATCAATCAAACACTAATCTAGGTGTTGCTATGAAGTTATTTGATAAATTTGATTAGCATCAACAATAAGTTGACTTTAAAGTAAAGGAGATTATCCTGGATAATCTTGGAGGACCTGCTTTAGTCACTCGAAAGGATTTAAGAGCAGAATTGAGGTTTTCCTGAGGAAGAAGAAATTCTGCCTCAAGAATTGGCTTCTCCTGCAGAGCTCCAGCTTGCCTTTCTGACAGAATACTCTGTGGATTTTGAATTTACCTAGCCAGAGCCCCGTAATTGCATAAGTCAATTTCTTGCAATAAGTCTCTGTCCATCTTTCCCTTTAAATAGGTAGGTAGGTAGGTATGTAGGTAGGTAAATGATAGATAAATAGATAGATTGATCCTATTGGTTCTGTTTCTCTCCTGGCTGATACAACAATACTGGCTGAATATTTCTACATGATTCTGAATATCTGAAGTTCTGCTCCTTTAGGTAGGGTGCAGGCTATGAAATCACACAACCAGCATCTGGCCTGCTTCACTCACTTATTATAATTGCTGTATTCCTAGAGGCATTGTGACTCATCATGGAAATGACAATATTTTTTGCTGATATAATAATTTCTCTACTTAAAAAAAGAAATGTCCTCCAAACTTTGTAACTAGAGGCTGACATAGTAATAGAGGTAGAGATAAGAAATGTTGAACCATAAACACAAATTATTAAATGCTAGGGTAGTAAAATAATATCACAAATATTACAACACTCTGGAAATTTTTTGGAAGCCAATGGAAAACAGAGGTTTATGTTAATATTCAGGAAGTTTCTAAGAAAGAGCGGGATAGCAGACATTCTTCAGGATCATAAGCAGACATATAATCAGAAAGGGAGGTACTCTAAATCTGAAGAATCTGATATACACATCCTTCTAGCCTTGAAAAATCAACAAAAGCAGCTAGATTTTAAAAAATAAACCAAAAAAATCACTTGAAAGAGAGGCTATAGTTTGCTCTCTTTGGGTACCATATCACATTTTTTAAATCTTTAATTTGCATTCAGCTTATTGTATAGTCAAAGAACTGTACCACCAACTCCAGACCACTTTTCTCTTCACAAAACTAACCAGCCCTCTCTCCGCTCTACATATACTCTTCCATGAGCCTCCCTGATCAATTATTTAACACTGCCTTGAATGTCATGATTCTATTCCACAGCTATGTTAAAAGCTACATAAATAAAGTTTATTTGATAAAACACTTTTTGTGCATGAATTTCAGTCAGAGTTATTAGTTAATTAATAAACAAGTGTAAATGTCATACCTGATCCTTCTCTTTTAATAACCAAGCAGAGATGCCATAAGTAAATTAAATTCAAGGAAGCTGGGAATATAGATACCCACAGGGCATCAATTCAGTCTACTTCAGCTGGTTTTGGCCTAGTAGATGTTTGAGATTTCTCTTTACTAGAACTATTCATACAGCTAGCTAAGCTTTTCACAATTTCCTTATATTTTTTGAAAAGTTGCCTTATATTTTTTAACCATGACTATGTAAATGACATGGGTATTATTTGTTTGTTTTACTCACTTCTGTTCCGTCATCTAATTTATCTACCAGCTACCACCTCAATTATACTTTAAGCAATTGGCAAAAATTAGCTAGTAGCAAAATTAGAACATAAGAAGGACATCTGGTAGATACAGAAAGAGCACCCGGGATACACAAGTGATCCAGAAAAGAAAACATGGTTCGACCAGACACAGTATCGATTACTCATGATGCTGGGCATGCCTTCCTGCTGCTGGCTCTGATATATATAAAACAAGATATTGCTTTCTCATTTTGGCAATTATGACCTTTAAATTGCTAAAACCAGAGACTGTTCTATTGCTTTGCAGATGTGGCTGCCAAGATCAGACAGTTGAGAAAGGTTGTTTTGAAAGTGTGGGACTACTGGCTATGCTAATGTGAACTGTATTAGACATACAAAAATTTAGCACAGAAATATTTCTTTTGAGTTATTAATGAAGATATACTTAGGACTGTAGAAAATTGCCAGTAAGAAAGAATATATGTGTAATGACATAGAGCAGACTCCAGAGTGCACAGTGGCATTCTGTTTATACATATTATCTATTTCTTTGATCATAAATTCTAGACCATAATTGGTGGTGGTGAAATCACATTTCGGTGATTTAAGCCTTTCAGCACAGCAAGTCATAGGATCAATTATGACAATAAGAAAAGAATTTATCCATTGCACAATGAAAAATGATAAAAGAACCCAAATAAATTTATGTTGAAATGGTAGAATAATGATTGTATGTTTTGATTTGAGAGCATGCAGTTCTCTGTTGCTAGGAAGATAGGAATTTCCAAACTGATAGTAAATATAGTTAAAATTAGTCTAGAAAGATGCTTCCAAAAAAGTTTATAATATTTATAATTAAAATCAGACTTCATTTCTTGTTGTTAGTGCTATTAAATTTTTATGGCATGTTACTTATTTTTATTTGAAGATTGTTAGAAAACTCTAATTATATATAAAACACTGGAAGTAACCATATTCTAAAATATTTGCATTTTAGTATTTCCAAATACATTTATTAGAATTATTTTTATTTGGCCATGGTGTCCAAGTGCTAATCACCATTGCATTTGAATATTTAGCTAACTATTTTTTTTTACCCCTTGTGGAAAATGCTTTCTTTCCATATCATTTATGGCTTTCATATTTTATCCATTATTCAGGGAAAAGAGGCTCAATAATAAAATTCCTAAATATTATTTATTATACATTATAAAAAATGTTATTAACCTAATTTGGAAAATCCAAATATAACAAATAGGAAATATAATAGATATTATTCAGTTTGAAAATGAAAATGCAATATTTATTGTATGTCAGCTCTATGTCAAGTGATGTGCAAGAGGCTTTGTCATACTTAATCACATTCAATATTTAGAGAAATCTGATGAATTCCCTTTATCCTCATATTGAAGATAAAGTAGTTTAGGCTCAGTAACTAAGTGGCTCATTTAATATCACAAAGCTATTAGTTGGCAGTACTGGGATCGATCAGGGTCTATGTGATACTAAAGTTGTTTCTATTTCCCAGTAAAAATATAAAGAAACCATTTAATCTAAATATTAATTTAAAAGGCTCTAGGATAGTTAGACAATAGATTTACTGTGAGATGTTTGTAGAACTTCCAGGAGTTTCTTCACCAATGGTTTTAATTGTATTACCATGTCAGTCGTCTGAAATATAAAACATAATATTCTTGGTATCATGGTTACAACCTATAAACTTTCTCCTTAAACTCTTGCCAGAATTTTAAAATATTACATGCTTCAGGATAATAGCTATTATTTCTTCTGCTGAAATATGCACAGTTTAGTCTTCCTTCAGCTTTCAAAAATTGACCATGTTTTCTTGCATTGCCTGTTAGATTGACCTCATAAAGAGGTTTTAGCATACTTATGCGCACAAAATGTAGCTATGTAACTGATTGTGTTATGTAAGGACCAATGATAGAGCAATATATAATGGCAGCCTAGAAAATGTGCAGATGGGAGGCGGGAGGAGGGGATGGATATATACACAACCAATGGGTGCAATGCGTACCGTGTGGCGGATGGAAATGCTTGAAGCTCTGACTTGGGTGGGGAAAAGGCAATATACATAACCCAAACATTTGTACCCCTGTGATATGCTGAAATGAAAAAAAAAATTAAGGAAACAAAAAAAAAAGAAAATGTGCTATCCTCATGAGAAGTATTATTTTAGTAATTAAAATATTGAAAGTAAGAAATTTTATATCTTAGCCATCCTAATCCACTGAAATGTTATTTATCCTGTAATTAAAATGAAGAGCTCATTTTTAACCTGGATTGCACCACCTGAAGTTCATCCATGTGTTGATGTATTCTCTGTGAATCAACATTTATTGTGTCAGATAAATGTTGCTGCTTGCTAGTTAGGGCCTCAAAATTGAATAATTTAGTGTAAAGCTATAGTAATCAACATAGTATGGTACCGGCATAAGGATAGATATATACACCAATGGAATAAAATTTAAGGTCCAGAAACAAACCAATAAATCTGTGGTCAGTTGATTTTTGACAAGCGTGCCAAAATCATTCAATGGGAAAAGAACAGTCTTTTAACAAACGGTGCTGGATATCACATGCTATGATGAATTTGGACCCCAAACTCATACCACATGCAAAAATTAACTCAAAATGGATAAAATACCTAAATATAAAATCTAAAATTATAACAGTCCTAGAAGGAGGTCTAGGTAGAAATCTGTGTAATGTTGGATAAAGTGACATTTTTTTAGATATACCAAAGCATGAGCAATCAAAGAAAAAAATAAATTTTGACCTCATAGAAACTAAAATGTTTTATACATCAAGAAAGTGAAAAAATAAACTTAAAAAGGAGAAAATATTTGCAAATAATATATCTGGTATGGGCCTAGTATTCAGAGTTAAAAAAAAAGAACTATTGCACTTTGTTGATTATTAGGGAAATCAAAATCAAAATCACAATGAGATACCACCATTTTGTATACGCTAGAATGGCTATAATAATAATAACAAAAGAAAAATTAGTTTTGGTAAGAACATAGATAAATTGGAACCCTATATATTTTTGGTAGGAATGTGAAATGGTGAAAAATAGTTTATGCTCAGCCTCTATGAAAGGACAGTTTGATGGTCCCTCAAATGTTAAACATAGAATTTACATATGACCCAGCAATTCCAATTCTTGAGTATATTAAAAACATGTATTAATGCAAAAAGTAATACACGAATGTTCATAGTGACATTATTCAAAATAGCCAGAGCGGACAAAACCTAAATATCAGCCGATGAACAGATTTTTTAAAATAGTATATCCATACAATGAAATGTTATTCAGCCATATGAAAGAATGAAACACTGTTATATGCTGTAACATGGATGAATCTTAGAAACATTAAGTAAAAGAAATCGGACAAAAGATGCTGCATACTGCATGATCCCATTTATATGAAATATGCAGAATAGATAAGTCTATGCAGACAGAAAATAGACCAGTAGTTGCTAGGGGATAAGAAGGTGGGGAGAATTGGGACTAAGTACTAATAAGTACGGGGTGATAGAAATGCTCTGGAATCAGATAATGATGATGGTTGCACAACATAATGAATATACCAAAAACCACTAAAATGGTTTTTTACAATGGTGAATTTTGTGTTTTATGAAGTAAATCTTAATTTAACAATCCTAAAAAATGAATACAAATATGAAAAAAATACAAAAAAACCTCACAAGAAAATCTGCACTTAGTATGTGATAAATGTTATAATAGAGTCCATTGGAACTCAGTAGAGGGGCATGTAAATCAGATTGGAAGGCCAGAGAACACTAACATGTGGAGATGATTAATGATCTAAGCCATCACGTAATAGATTTAGGGGAGAATTAGCTAGATGAAGAAGGAGTAAGGGACAAGGTATTTATAACGTTGTTGATTTTCATGTGGACCCTTTAGAAATATAGTAAACACAGACTAAACTGTTATATAATTAGCCATTAACAAAAACAAAGTCAGTGAAGGTAATATATAATTACAACTTTAAGTTATTATTAAAGAATAAAAGGAAGATAGTAATGAGAACTTACTATTATATATCAAGCCCTATCATCGAATTCGTAATTATAAGCAATTTTACCTTTAGGAATTATGTTTATTAATTTCTTTGTCTACATTTTTTGTATTTTTCCTGCCTGCCCATTTTTGACTCCTTCACTAAATCCATTAAGCCACTTTGGTTCTTATTGAATAATATGGCTTTTAAATCTCATTTGTGAAGAGTGGAAGACCTTTGGGAATTCCTTATGACTCAATTACAAGAATTTCTTCACACACTGAGGCGTGCTTCCTCATGCTCAGCACTTTCCAAAATATTACTTTCCAGGTTGATCGCTATCCTCATTTCACTTCAAATTTATTTTGAAATGTTTGATTATGTGCATACTAACTCTTTGAAAAATCATTGGTTATGCCCAAGTGTTATTTACTCCTGTGGTAAATATTTATCAGTCATCTTTCCATTAACATAGGTCCTTCCCAGGTGGCACTTACTTCTAATTATTCACAGTGTAGATTATTCACATGCCTTCATATGGGCCAAATCAATGGTCAGTGAAATACAGGACTATTCCATTCTTTTATATTCCGTGTTCTAGGATGATATTTTTGTAAATGGAGACAAGAAAAATCAATAATAATTTTATATCCTCATGTCACATTATCTTTTATGAATTGGCATGCTCTCACAAGTGCCAAGTAAAAATATTTATTTAGAAAATTAGATTGACAATTTTAAAATGGTAAAGTGTAGATATTTCTATATAATTTTCACATGAAGTTAAATGTGTAGTATAGACATTTTGTTGGACAACTTGGAAGTATCATAAAAATTAGCATGAATATTAATTTTGAATTAGTCCAATTTCTAAAAATATACTTTTCAAAAGTATGCACCTACATGTTTATGGTCAATGTTTTTAACTTTAAACTTTTTTGTAATGTAAAAAATTAGACTGATGTAAGTCTCCTTCAAAAAGCGAATGGTTAAATAAATTGTGGTACACTGCATTTCAAAACATAACACCATGAATCCAATAAAGGAGAAAGAGAAGTGAATGTAATGTATGTATGTAATGTGTGTAATGAAGTAAAAAGATAAAAATGATATACATACTTTTTTTTCTTTATTAGAGACAAGGTCTTGCTCTGTCACCCAGGCTGGGGTGCAATGGTAAGATCATAGCTCACTGCATCCTTGAACTTCTGGGCTCAAGCGATCACGATCATCCTGCCTCAGCCTTCTGAGTAGCTAAAAAGATATATTTTTAATAAAATGGTCATAAAGTAACATACATAATAGAATGTATGAATATAAAAAGGTATTTAAATAATGGCATTTATATTAAATTTTTGACAACAAATTCCTTTGGAAAAGATCGTGGAATTATGATCGAGTAGAGGTAAATAGAACTTTAGTATACATTTATTCTTCTATATTATTTGACTAGTTGCATAATATTCATGATTAATTAGGCTATGAAATTAGGTTAATAATAAACTATGTTGCAGGAATAAACATGTTTATATATGACTTATTAAATTCTGCTAGAAACATATTTCATAGGCCAATATGTGTAAGGCATTCAGTGATTTCAGCTAAAAGTTCAGTTGGTAATCATCACCCTATCTATCTAAATTCAGAACAAATGGCTGATTCAGGTACTTTTCAAAACCAAGTCAATTCGTATGACATCATGCAGCCATGCTGACAGATTGACTATGACTTTTCAACTAAGTGTTTTGTTATAATGCCAAGGAAACTTTTTTCTACATTCCCAATTAATGATCCATATAATTCAGATCCAATACAGACTGGAATTCTGGAATTGCACACAATGAGCTCAATTGTCTCAGTCCCCACAGGTTATAGAAAGGAACTTTCTAAAGCTATGGAAAAAAAAAAAAAGATCCAGTAGAGTATCAAAGAAGGAATCAAGTTCCCACACGTCTACCTAACTGTACAAAAGTTTTATCTCCATCAACACTGGCATCCCCTGACGTTCAGCTCTCACCTGAAATTGTGGTTGAGGTAGGGGTAAGAAGGGCTAGAAAGTGTAGGAGAATAGGGAAAGGGGAGAAAAGGTGGTAACTTAGGAAAGCTAACAATCACAAACCAGAATTAAAGAAAGGCACAAGAAATCTATCAATTGTAGGCATATATGAGGTACAAAGGAGAGAGCTGTTAAAAGTTCTGAAAGAGGGTGTGGAAATTTCAAGCAAACCAAGGGTACAACAAAATCATTTTTCCTACAATGATGTGAAAGGTTGTTGATGATCCAGGTTCCCCAAATTAAGTTTTTGGCAACAATCAGTTGAGAAAGCAGACCTCGGACTGACTGAGGGCAGGATTCTCCTGAGATTCAAAGGCCCAGGTGACGACTCTGGCTGCGAATAGACAGTAGTACTCCACTATGGCCCCTTTGCAGCTACCAACAATTTAACCACAATTTTATAAATTTTCTGAAAATGTAATAATCATTTCTTGCAAACCAATATGAGCTGGATCCAGCTCACCATTTGGGGTAGGTATTAAAAAAGTTCTAAATACCCAAGTGACCCAGGAAGAAGGTACCATTGAGATTGGAATTTGATGAGGAATATGCAAGAGGCTGCTGTCTGTTAACACAGCTGTGTAGACAAAACACAGTTCCATATCCTATTAGAAAGAGAATGTGATATGCAAATATTTTCTCTTTTGATTTCCTTATCATTTCAGAGAAGAGATCAGAGAAGCTTGTAGGCACTGAGAGCTAAGTGTAAATAGCTGTGATAGGGCTCTGATTGCAGCAAGAGGTGACAATCACAGCCTTTGACATGGGTCAGAAAAGCATGTAAGAAAGTCTGTTGGTGCCACCAAAATAATATGAATATTTGCATGCTTTGAATGTACTATATAAATTTGGTAGCCTATCTAAAATTTAAGCTAGTATTCCATGCTCTCAGAATAGTGCACATTTGTTTTCTATGCTTAAATATATAATCTGATTTTTTCTTTTTTGAGACAGAGTCTTGCTCTCTCACCTGGGCTAGAGTGCCATGACATCAGTCTAGCTCATACCAATCTCAAACTCCTGGGCTCAAGCAATCCTCCTGCTTCAGCCTCCTGAGTAGCTGGGACTACAGACACGTGCCACCATGCCTGGCTAAGTTTTTCTATTTTTAGTAGAGGCAGGATCTCACTCTTGCTTAGGCTGGTCTTGAACTCCTGACCTCAAGCGATCCTTGACTTTGGCCTCCCAGAGTGCTAGGATTACAGGCGTGAGACAGTGTGCCCGGCCTCTAAATATTAAATATTTAAAATATATATAAGCTCTAAGTCAGCACTCAATTGACACTGCACTTATCATTCTAGCTACTCTAGCACCCTGTCAAGCCAATGAGCATTTTTCTATTTTGTTGCTTTGAATAGGCCTTTTGCCGAAGATCCGATCACCAGCTCGTGGGTTTCTCTAAGTCTAACTTCCAAGCTGAGTAGCTCAGCATGACAAGCCCTCCTTTAATGAAGACTAGGATTACCTTCTTCTCTTGGTTCAAGCCTATTTCTCAGCCCTGTGACCCTGTTGAAATATGACTTCATGTGCCTTTTCTTCCTCCTGGTTTTCCTGATATTTTATGTGATTAAATTTCCTACTCTAATGTTCTGTCCAATATCCATTGAGATATTCTATCCTGAGAGTTTCCTATTTCAATTTCTTGTATGTGCCCTGTCAATATTCTCTTTAGATTTTACGTAAAGCTACTATTATCAAGGAGGAATAGATAAGCAGATGAAAGGGAGTCAGGTGTGCACAGTTAAAATGGCAACATTATGATGTAATTTCCTCAGTTGAAATGGAAAGAGTAGAGTTATAGGAAATTCAGTAAAATAGTTAAATGTATCTTTGCAATAGGCTAAATACCACAAAGAAGGAAAAAGTTTACAAACACTAATGTAAATTATTATATAAGAATATCCTAGATGAAAATTATGTTAATTGAATTAAACTTTTGCCTAATTTATGATATGTGTGGGAAACATTCAATTTGATGGTCATGGACAGAAATAAATTGTATAAATTTTAAATAAAACTCCAAATGCTTATATTTTTGAGAATATAATTTAATTATGGTAACTCTATTAAGATTCATTTTGATTTTGAATACTTTCAAATACTTTGTGTACATGACGCAATATTAAAATATTGATTCCTCTCCAAACATGCAAAATACTACACATATTTCCAAGTTAACATAAAAATGTGAAACATGAAATACAACAGCAGAATTATAAAAATGTCTGGAGGTTTTTGGTTAGAGTTTTCTGTTTCCCTAAAAAAATTTTACATATCAAATAGTCTTCAAAGGCTAATATGTGTGATTGATTGACACAGATTAAAAAAATTTCAATATTAAGGAAATTATCTGAAATAAGGGTTATTTACATATAAGGAAAAGATATTTATTGAGGCTGGATTTTTTATACTAGCAATTAACCAATGATGTTGTACAGGTTGGGAGATGTTTTTTATGTTTTTGCATTATAGAGTCATTATCCTCCACGATTACCTTATCTGAAACTATGACTTATGACACATTAAAGAGAAAAAGGACCACTCAATGGCTCTATTCTGCAAGTAAGATGCTTTAAAAATATGTCCACAAATTCTTCGATATTCCATCTCTCAAGAGGTAGAACTTAATTCTCCTAATCTTGAGTTGGGGGCTGGACCTGGTGATGTGATTATAATAGCATATGACTGAACTGATGGGTTACATCACTGCTGAGATTAGATTTCAAAAAGACTGCAGCTTCCATCTTGAGTGTGCTCTCTTCTTCAGACCACTCTCTTTGGGGGAAGCCAGGTACCACCTTGAGAAGGCAGGGATGTGGGGAGAAATGGAGGTCTCCAACCAGCAGCCAGGAGGATCTGAGGCTGGCCACTCACCTCGTGAGTGAGCCTGGAAGCAGTTTCTCCAGACCCAGTTGAGCCTTGAGATGACTTCATCCTCAGCTGACAGCTTGACTGTGACCCCATGAGACCTTGAATGAGAACCACCCACCTAAACTGCTCCCAGATTTTTGCTTGTTAAACTGCCAAATTTGGGGAGATGAAGAACTACATATTTAAGGTCATCAGGGATGACAGCAAAGCATTGTTATTTATCAAAGTTAATGGATCATGTTTTGTGGATTAGTTTAGAGAAGTACACTTTTTAAAAAAATTAGTATATTAATTACCTGGTTACTTACCGGAGGCTTTATCAAACAAATAAAAAGGCAAACAAAAGGAATTAAATATATGTGCAGCAGTATGTTGTTTTATTCATTTGGGCTTAATGCAAAATATTTATGAGGTTGTAAATTAGTGATTCAAAACAAAGAGAGCAGAAATGAGTCCCATAATGAAATTCTTATTTTTTTTTTATTCAATGATTTATCCAATTTTGCATACATGTAGAAAAAACGAATTTGGAATGAAATTCTTATTTTGAACTAGACCCATGATAACAAATTGCAGAACAGAAAATTGAAGGCCAAGGATAACAGTTTGGATTAGATGACAGAAGGTGATTATTTATGTGAAAGATGTAGACAAAGCACTTGAAATGTATTATATGCTCAGAAAGAAAACAAGGCAGCCACTATTACCCAGAAGGTAGTTTACTATCCACACTATCCTGGACATTCCTTTATCCAAGTTTAAATTATATTTCAAGAACTTCCATCTCAGCAATACAAATCTTCCTCCTTCTTCTAAACAGCAGCAAACTATTTAATCATAAGAATGCAATATTTTATTTAACCAATATTCTATTGTTGAATTCTTTGGCTATTTTTTCTTTTTCCTAGACGTTTGCTACTACAAAAAATACTGCAAAGGTACTTCTTGAACATTTGTCTTTTGGGAGTATATTCAACATGCATATTCTCAGCTGTAATATTTCTGTGACCTACATGCAGGTTTATATTGTCAAAATGCCATGCAAAAAGATCGCACCAACTCACATTCTTACCACTGTATGAAAATGACCATTTTTTCCAGTGATAACAATTATGTTATCACTTATTATCAAAACCTTTTAGCACACTTGCCAATCTAATAAATGAAAGCTATTTTAATTTGTGTTGAATTATGAATGGATTTAGTATGTTCTTTATATATGTATTAGCCACTGGAGTCTCTTTTGCTATAAAGTGCTTGCTCGTGCCTTTTCCTATTTATGCTATTTAATTATTGGTAATTTAAAATTAATTTATATAAAATTTTTGGTGTAATAGCTATTAACTGAGTTGTAAGTGCATTTCCAGGTTTCTTGTCAATTTTTAACTTTATATAGTTTTTTTTTTTGCCACATAGAGATTTTTTGGTTTGTTTCATATTTTAGTAGAATTGACCAATCTTTTCCAAAATATCTTCTGAATTTTGGTATCTTGCTTAGAAGAAATTTTTACACTCTGAGATTAAAAATAAAGGATGAGAGAGAAGAGCTAGGGTTACATAGCACTAGGAAACCAGACATGAATATATTCCGTGAATAGCAGTGGATTTAATATTGAGAAATTCTCTAATCTTAATTCAAGTAAATTTTATTGTCTCCAAGCACCAGAAGCTTTAAGGAAGTTTTTCTAGAACCTGCAGACTATGCATTCAGGAGCCAAGTGAGCACCAGCCATACCCTAAAGGCCATTGCCTGTAGTTCTATAGCCATTGGGGGAGGACTTCTCATCAGCAGTTGCCCATTGATTGTACAAGAAGACTGATGATTGTCATTGACGCAGAGTTTTATTAAATTATTCTTTGTAGATATCCATCTTTTTCAATAGCTCAGGAATCTTAAATTTTCCCACAATTTATGGAGGGCACTAGAAGGCACATCTAGAGAGACATGAAGTTATTATAAAGAAAGCAACACTTCCTGTATTTTGTGTGATTGCATGAAAACAGCACGATATTCAGCTCACTAAGTTGGGGTATGGAGGAACACACACTTTTTCCATAAACTATTACAAAATATCAAACATGTTAAAAATTATTTCTTCCCATATTTTCTTTATTTTTTCAGACTTCTGTCAACTGACTTCTTTCATTTTATTTATAACATATAACTGTTATGTCTTTTCCCACAATGCTCTCAAGCACTGACTGGTGTGTCCATAAGTCTCACGCTAGCCTTTCTTTTTTTCTTTTCTTTTCTTTTCTTTTCTTTTCTTTTCTTTTCTTTTCTTTTCTTTTCTTTTCTTTTCTTTTCTTTTCTTTCTTTCTTTCTTTCTTTCTTTCTTTCTTTCTTTCTTTCTTTCTTTCTTTCTTTCTTCCTTTCTTTCTTCCTTTCTTTCTTCCTTTCTTTCTTCCTTTCTTTCCTATCTTTCCTTTCTTTCCTTTCTTTTTTTTTGTAGAGATGAGTCTTGCTCCTGCTCAGGCTAATCTCGAACTTCTGGTCTCAAGCAATCTCCCACCTCAGCCTCCCAAAGTGCTAGAATTACAGGTGTGAGCCACTGTGCCCAGCCCTACTTTTTCTTTTAATAAAACTTCCTACAGATCCTTGCTTGTGAATTGGAGAATTTATGCCAGCATATTAAACTATCCAGAG